>SRPY01000042.1:0-97902 GCA_018360145.1 Claviceps africana | reverse complement strand
ATAAAAAAAAAAGAGGTAAAAGTATAAAAAAAAAAAAAAATAAAAAAAAAATAAAAATAATAATAAAAAAAAAGAGAGATAAAAATAAAGGGAAAAACAAAAGAAAACAAAAAACCTAAATTTATTAGCTATAAAGCTAGCTATAGGGCCGCCTATATATCTTTATACCTCTTCTATTATAGCCCCTTCTTTAAACCCCTCCCCCCTTTACCTTACTACTATTATTATTATCCCCTCTCTCTCTATCTTTAAACCCCTTTACTACTACCTTAAAGTTAATATAGGCTTTATTTATACCTACTAAGGACCGTTCTATTAAGTTATTTTATTACTTTAATAAATAGGTAATTTAATCTATATAAACTAATATCTTATATTTAAAAATGCTACTATAGCTAATAGTTACAGTAAAGGCCTAATTTAAACCTTATACTAAAGCTAACTTAGTATTAATAAAGCGCTTAGCTATTTACTAAATAACTTTATATAAATTACACTATATAATATTAATTACTAATATACCTCTACTAAGGAATTAAGTTAGACTTATATTAAATACTATAGAATTACTTAAGTTATATTAAGCTTAGAAGTTTATAACTTTTTATACTATATTATAAACTACTACTATATTAAGTAGGGCTTGCCTTTAGTTAATATTTAACTTAGCTTTATATTAAACCTTAAACTTATTAAGTATAACTTATTAAGCTATATATATTTAAAATAGTTTAGACTAATACTTAAAATTTAAGTTAGCTATAGTAGCCCTACTATAAATTTATATTAAATACTTACTAAACTAATTATAGCAATAAATATTAAAATCTTCTATTTTAGTAAAGTAAAGGGAGTATAAAAATACTTACTTTACGCTTTATATAGGTTAGAATTAAAGCTTAAATAAGTATAAAAAGGGATTAAGTATTTATTAAAGGGCCTTTAACTTTTAATTAACTAGCTATTTTCTTTACTATTTAGAATTAATATAATACTAAAGGTTTAAACTAGCCTTAATATAGGGACTAAGATAGCCTATATTAAATTTTAAAAGGGAAAGGGATATTTATAATTTTTTAACTAAGTATAAAAAAAGAAAGAGAGAAAAAAAGGAAAAACCTTTAAAAGGGTCCTTCTTTATTTATAAAAAAAGAGTAGCGCTTTAAATTACTTATTAAATTACTTATTAATATACTAAACCTATTTAAGTAATTAATAACTACTATCTCACTACTATACTATATCTATACTGCTTATTACTAAGGCTTAATTTAATTTTATATTTAGCACCTACTAGATTAATAACTCTTAATAATTTAGTATATAATAATTACCTAATTTAGTAATTAATATACCTTTAAATTAGTAGCGCGGCTATATTATAACCCACGACCTTCTATAACCTTCTACGCCCTTTTACATTACCTTACATTCTATAGTGTGTAGCTAGTATACTACGCCCCTTTTAATAACTTAGCTTAGCTTTAAATAAAGCCTAACCTAGGCCTATAGAGTCCTTATCCCTCTCCCCTTTAAATTTAATGTATTTTTATACACCTTTTTATATACACTACTTACGCCCTTTATTAAACTCCTTTTAGTAACTATAGCTAAAGCTTAATTAGTAGTGTATTAATTTTTATAATAGGCACTACTTAAAGCTTAACCTAAGCCCCTTTAGCACCTATACCTACTACTATATATAGGTTTTCCCCCCTATTTTAGGGTTTTTCCTATATAGGTCACTAAGATAAGGTACTAGCTAAGGGCTCTATGCCCCTTAGAGTAAATAAATAAATAAATAAATAAATATATTAGTTAAAGTTTTAAGTAATTACTTTATTTTATAGATATTTATATTTTTAATATAAAAACTAAACTTTATTAAGTAGTTAAAGGTAATAAATATTACTTAAAAATAAAACATTAAAAACTTTCGCGATTTTGCCTACACTATAATAACGTTATAGAATTAACTTAAATTAACTTAAAAAGTAGATAAAAAGTTTTACTATACTTATTTACCCCTTTTTATAATAATATATTAAGCCTAAAGTATAGGTATAATAAGTAATATAATAATAATAAATATTAATATAGAAAACTATAGCCTTTTATAGAATTATTATAATTCTTTTATTTATTATAGTAAGTTTATAGTAAAAACTTAAATTAATATTATAATTAATATAGTTTAAAACTAAGTACTAATTTATTTATAATAGAAATATAATAAAATTACTAAGCTTATACTAACTTTTTTACTAAAAAGAGTTTAAAAGGTTATTTTATATATTATTAATATAGAAATAATATAAGCTTAGCGTAAGTAATTTATTAACTTTTAGAAATTAATTATAACTACTAACCTTAAAATAATAGTTAAAAAAGTAATTAAAAAGGCTATTTAACTTAAATTTATATTAACTATAATATAAGCTAAAATTATAGCTAATAGCACTACTTTAATAATTAATAAACTTATTTACTTACCTACCTTAATAGTAATATTACTTTATATTTATAAAAAAACTATTATTAAAAGTAATTTAATTAATAAAGTAGTTAAATAATATAGCTTAAAAGATATTATTTATATTATTAATAAAGCTATAAATAAAGATATTATAATAGCTATAAAGTATCTTTATAGTAGTAATATAGTAATTACCTTTAAAGATATAGTTTAACTTTATATTAAAGATATAAAATAAATTTAAACTACCTTTAGCTTAAATATAATATTAAATTAATAAATATATAGTATTATTATTAAAGAATTCTCTATTTATTATATATATTAAGTTATTAAAAAAGATATTCTCTATTACTTTACCTGTATTAATAGTAATAGTATTATTAAAGTAGTAGTATAAAAACCTTATAATATTATAATATAAGCCTTTTTTATCTTTAAAATTAAAGATATTAATATAGCTAATAAACTATACTATAAAGAAATTATTTATAAAGCTAAAATATTTAAAGCTAAACTATATAATAAAGCTCTTTATTTATATTAATACTATTAATACTTTAAATTTAACTATATTACTATATACTATACTATAATTTTATATTATAGCTATTATACTACTATTAAGTATACTTTTAAAACTAATTATTAAGCTATTATAAATATAAAGTAAAAGTAATATATTAACTATATAAATACTTACTTTACTTAATTAAAATATTACTTAATTATTAATAATTATTAAATAAAAGCCTATACTATATATTTAAGCTAGTTTAATAGCTTTATTACTTTATTTATACTAACCTTTATAAATATAAATAGCTAAATTAAGGTTTAAATTTATAATTAATATAAATAAATTAATAATACTTTTTTTAATAAAGCTTTACTTTAAAAGTAAAGTAAATACCTTTAAAGTAGCTATAATTAATACTTAAGCTTTAATATAATATTTATACCCCCTTTACTAAGGCTTTAAGGCATTATTAAGGCCTTTTTTAGCTATTACTTTAGTATTAAATTAGCCCCTTTATTATAAAAAACCCTTTTATTTTTTAATTAAATATAATATTATAAATAATATATTAAAATATATAAAAGAAAATATAATTTATTTACTTAGCTTTTAAGTCTTAACTTAAAACTAATAAAATAATAATTTAAAAACTATATAATATTAATAAAGACCTTTTAAACTTAAGCTTAGGTTTTTATTAATTTATAGTTTAAAGTAAAAGAATAGCTATTTATATTTACTATTAATATAGCCTTAATTTATAAATATCATAGTTTAATATTAATTAATATACTATAACTCTTTATAATATTAATATTTACTTTATTTACTTTTTTATTTACTATTATAATTAAATAACTTCCTTTTATAACTTTTTAATAAAACTACTATAATATTACTATATTTTTATTAATAACTTTAATTAATATTACTCCCTTTAAAATTAATATAACTATATATTACTTAATAATAATAGACTTTTAATAATTATAATTTAATAATAACTTAAGCTTATTATACTTTAAAGTAAAATAATATAGTAAATATAAAATAAAAAAAATAGTATTATTAACTATATTTAATTCTTTATTAATCTTTAAATTTAATTTTTAAAAGAATTAAACTTTATTAAATTTAACTATATTCTATAGTTTATTTATATTACCTTTTATAATTATAGTTTTATAACTACTATTATTAAATAACCTTTATAAAACTTTAAATAGCTTTAAATAAATAAAATATTTATTATTATAAAAATAGTATATTACTTTTACCTTTTTTTTATATTAATTATTTTTAATACTCTTTATTAAACTAACTTCTTTATTATATAGCTTATAGTTAAATTTATTATTATTATTACCTTTTTTATATTAAAGAGCTTTTATAATACCTTTAAAATATAATTATAGTAAATTTTTAAGATTTATAAAGCTATTTATAATATAAAATATATTTAAAGACTTTAATAATATTATTATATTAAAGTAAATTAATAAGCTATTATTAATATAGCTTTATATTAAAAATAAATTATTTATAAAGAATAATATAGCTTTTAATATTATATAATAGTAAATATAATAATTAAAAAAAGTAACCTTTAAAAATTAAAATAATAAACTCAACTTTATAGTAGCTTACTATTTAAAACTACTTAAATTCTAGCCTTTTATTATAATAATAATAGTATACCCTTAGCTACCTTTTATTGTAATAAAGTAAAGGTATTTTTTAATACATTCTTTTTTACCTTAATTACTTATATAAATAATATATTAACTAACCTTAGCCTTTAACTTAATTTTATTATATTTTTAAAGGAGAACTACTTTATAGCTTTAAAGATATATAATATAATTAAAAAACTAATTAACTAAAAAGCCTTTAAACTTAATAAACTTTTAATAAAGTTCTTTAAAGTTTATAGTAAACTATTTATTAATATTCTCTTTAACTTCTTTAATATATATTACTATATTAAATATTACTTAACTTTATTTTAAAAAGCTAAAGTTATAGTTCTTTATAAGCTAAGAAAGTTATTTAAAGAAAGAAAGTATATTTATATATAAAGGCTAATCTCTTTTTTTAGTATTATAAATAAGGTTTTAAAAGTAGTAATAATAATATAAATTACTTATATAGCTAAAGAAGGTAATACTTTTTTAAAGCTTTAAATAACTAACTATATTAATTATTTTATAAAGGTAGCCCTTACTATTTTAATAAAAGCTATATATATAGTATAGTACTATAGTAGTACTATATTACTTTTTTAGCTTAATATTTTAATTACTTTTAATATAGTATATTATATAAAACTTATTTATATAATAATCTTTACTAAACTTTTTATATAAATAGTATATTAAACCTAAGCCTTTACTATATTATATAAAGCTTACTTTATATTTAATAATTAAATAGTAGCCTTTTATATAGTATTTATAAAGGTCTTTTAAAGGTCTTTTATATCTTTAATTCTCTTTCTTTTTTATATTACCTTACTTTATATTAAACTTATAATAATTAACTTTATATTAATACTTAGCCTTTTTAATAATATTAATATTTTAATATATAGTTATATAATAAAGGAGATTTAAGCTTAACGTAAAACTACTTAAGTAATTTATTAAAAATAATTTTATAAATTAAGCTTAAAGTTTTATTTATAAAAAAGTAAATTTATTTACTTTAATAAAAAAAAATAGTTAATAATAATATTAATTTAATTTAAAACTATAATAGTTTAGCTAATATAATTAGCTTACTTTTTTAATATTTAATTTTACTATAAACTTTAATAAAAGGTTTATTAACTTAAGTTTACTATAAAATAATATAATAATAACTTACCTTTACTATACTCTCTATATTTATTTAAAGGTATTTATTATATAAATTTAAACTTCTTTATACTTAAGTTATTTAAAGCTTTATTAATTATAATATAGGCTTATATTATACTTTAACTAAATATAAAGATATAACTAAAGATATTATTAAAGCCTTTATTATAAAATAAACTTAATACTTTTATATTATTATTAATATTTATAAAACTATACTATAGTCTTTAATTAAAACTAAAGTAATAATTCTCTTTTTAAACCTATACTTTAATTACTATACTTAATAATTTTATAATAGAATTAAAGTAAATAAAATAATTAATAAAATTTAAATAACTTATACTTTAATAGTAACCTACCTTTAATATAGTGCTTAATATAAAAAATAACTTTATATTAATTATACTTTACTTTTAACTTAGCTTTTATTAAACTTTACTATATTCTTTATATTTAAAATATTAAAATTAAATTAAAAAGAGTAATAACTTTAAAAATAAGCTTTAATAGTTTATTAATACTTAAGTTAATACTTTATTATAACTAAATAAAACTTAAACTTTTACTTTAAAAAAAAAGTACTTTAATTTTACTATTACTTTATTAAGTTTAAATTATTAACCTTAGTTTAGCTTTATATTAAAAAAATTAGCTTTAATTTCTTTTTTTACTTTTACTATATTTTTAATATAAACTTATTAATATATTACTATTAAAGTAATTATAAAGATATTTACTACTTTATTTTTTAATACTTTAAATATAACTATTTTTACCTTTTAAAATTTAAAGTAAGCTTAATTTAAAATTTAAAGAAGATTTATATTACCTTTAATTAGCTTAGCTTAATATAATACTTAGTAAAGTAGCTTTTTAAAATTAATTACTTTTTATATTATTAACTTACCTTTACTTTATAAAAGAAATAATAGTAAATAATAATACCTTTTAGTTTTTAATATAGACTTAAAGTAAGCTTTTTTACTACTTTATCTTTATTACTTTAAACTATTAATATATTATACCTTAGTATTTCTATTAATATTAATATATAACTATACTAAACTATATATTATTTTATTTTATTTTTTTAAAAACTTTTTAAAAAAAATAATAAAGAAAAAAAAAAGAAATAAAAAAAAAAGAAAATAAAAACTAAAGAAAACCCTTAACTTAATAGCTATAAAGCTAACTATAGGGCTATTTATATATCTTTATCTCCCTTTTATTATAGCCTTTATTTTAGCCCTTTTTTCCCTTTATTTCTCTCTTCTTTTTCTTTCCCTTTCCCTTTCTTTTACTTCCTTTTAATATAGTATTATTATATATATTAACTTACTCTATTAAAGACTACTTTATTAGCTTATTATATTACTTTAATATATTAATAATATAGCTTATATAGGCTAATATTTTTTATTTATAAATATTACTATATATAGTAATTATAATAAAGGCTTAACTTAAGCCTTATATTAAAGCTACTTTAATAATAATAAAGTATTAAGTTATTTACTAAATAACTTTATATAAATTACACTATATAAAGTTAGCTACTATTATACCTTTATTAAAAGGTTAAATTGAATTTATATTAAACTTTATAAAATAGTTTAAATTATATTACACTTAAAAGTTAAGGACCTTTTATATTATATTATAAACTATTATTAAATTAAATAAAGCCTACTTTAATTAATATTTAACTTAGCTTTATATTAAACTTTAAAAACTTATTAAATATACTTTACTAAGCTATATATACTTATAATAGTTTAAATTAATATTTAAAATTTAAATTAATTATAGTACTTTTATTATAAATTTAAATTAAATATTTATTAAATTAATTATAGTAGTATATATTAAGGTCTTTTATTTTATTAAAGTAAAGAAAGTAAAGGTATATTTACTTTATATTTTATATAAATTAAAGTTAAAGTTTAAATAAATATAAAAAAAGATTAAAAATTTATTAAAAAGCCTTTAACTTTTAATTAATTAATTATTTTCTTTATTATTTAAAATTAATATAATATTCAAGGTTTAAATTAACTTTAATATAGAGATTAAAATAGCTTTATATTAAACTTTAAAGAGAAAAAAGGTATTTATAATTTTTATTTAAATATAAAAAGAAAAAAAGAAAAAACCTTTAAAGAAGTCCTTTTTATTTATAAAAAAAGAGTAGTGCTTTAAATTATTTATTAAATTATTCATTAATATACTAAACTTAATTAAGTAATTCATAATTATTATTTTATTATTATACTATATTTACATTACTTATTATTAAAGCTTAATTTAATTCTATATTTTGTATTTATTAAATTAATAACTTTTAATAATTTAGTATATAATAATTACTTATATTAGTAATTAATATACCCTTAAATTAATAGTATAGCTATATTATAATTTATAACTTTTTATAACCTTTTATACCTTTTTATATTACTTTATATTTTATAGTATATATTTAATATATTATATTCTCTTTAGTAACTGAACTTAGCCTTAATTAAAGCTTAATTTAAAGTTAAAATAGCTTTATTCTCTGTTTTTAAATTTATTATACTTTTTATATATTTTTCTACATTTTTCTACACTTTTATATACCTTTTATATACACTATTTATACCTTTTACTTAACTCTTTTTTATAATTATAGCTAAAGCCTAGCTAATAGTATATTAATTTTTATAATTAATATTACTAAAGGCTTAATTTAAAACCCTTTAATATTTATATTTATTACTATATATAGGTTTTTCCCTTTACTTTAAGGTTTTTTCTATATAGGTTACTTAGTAAAGGTACTAATTAAGGGCTCTACGCCCTTTAAAGTAAATAAATAAATAAATAAATAAATAAAACTTACTTTTAGCTTTAAAAATATAAAGCTATTATAATTAAATCCTTTTTTAAAGATTAAATACTATTATTTTTATAGTTTATTAATATATATAAAGCTATCTTTAATAAGTTTATTATTAACTTTATAAATAAATAAAATATAAAGTATAAAGAATTTATTAAAGGTAAGTATAAAATATTATAAAAAAACTAAATAAGTATATTATATTATATCTTTAGTTAAAGAATTATAACTTAATTTATAAAATAATAGTTTATTAAAAGGCTAAAATATTTAATTATTATAAAAAGAGTTAGTTTACCTTTACTTAAAAAATTAATACCTTTATAGAAAACCTTACTATATTTTAATTAAAAACTATTAATCTTTTTTAATAAAGTACTATTAAAAATATAATTTATAAAAAGTAAATTAATAGCTTAATAAAGAAAATAAAAAAATTATAAATAACTATACTTTATAATTAAAGTAATTTATTTAATTTTTTAAAATATATTAAAAGAAGCTTTATTTATAGCCTTAACTATTATAGAATTTAGTATAAATTAAGGACTTAAAGGAAATTAAAAATATTTAAATAAATACCTTTAAAAGTAATAAAAGATAAAGCTTTATATATTACTTTTACTATAATAAAAAAAGATATTATTTAAATAAATATAAATATTTAAACTATAATTAAAAGGTTAGCTTTATTTAATATAACTTTTAAACTTAAATCTTTATTATTAATAATAGTTTTATAAAGTATTAAATTTTATTAGTTTTATATAAATTATTCTATAGTTAAAAAGTTATATATATAAACTTATAGTCTTTTAAATATAATACTTTAAAGACTATATAGTTAATTATCTCCTTTTTAAGGTTAAAAGCCTTAATAAAGGTATTAAAAAACATTAAATAATATTAATTAATAAAAAAAAGATATTTTAAAATATTATTAAAAGGCTTAATTTTTTATATATTATTTAAAAGGGTAAAGGCTAATTAATATAAAGATCATAACTAAAGATAAACTACTTTAAATAAGTGTAATTATATTATAAAAGTAAAGTAAATTAAGCTTAAAAAGTAAATCTTTAAAATTAATAACTATTATTAATATAAATACTTTAAAAAAAGCTTATATTAAAGAACTTATTAATAAACTAGCTATAAAGAAACGCTTTATATTTATTATATTTAAAATCTATAATTAAAGAGATATTATTAGTTATAAAAAAGAAACCCCTTAATAGTAACTTATTAATTAGCTTTATAAAGAAGTATTAATTAAAAAAGTAAATATAAGTTTATAAAATCTTTTTAAGCTTGTTCTATAACTAGCTTAATTAATTGCTAATAAATATATAGTATATATAAAAGGCATTTAAAAAATTTATATTTATAATAGCTTTATAAAATTAATTAAGTTAATATAACTATATAAGTATTAGTAAATTAAAATTAATTAATTATTTAATTATTAAATCCTTAATTAAGTAATTTAAATAATAATAAAATTAATTAAATAAAGAGAAACTAAAGAATTTAAAGTAAGTAATAGTTTTAATTTATAATTAATAATAAAGTCTAATATTAAAATTAGTATAGCTATTTAAGTAGCTTTATAATAAAGGTTAAAATTAAACTTAAAATAAAAAACTCTTAAAGTAAACCCCTTTATTTTAAATAAGGGATTATTTAATTAAATAAATAGTAATTTAATTAATATAGACTTAAGTACTTAAAAGGTTTATATTATAATCTATTTAAATATAATAATAAGCTACCTTTAAGAATTACTTTATTTATAAATATAATTCCTTACTCTTAACCCCCTCCGCTACCGCCTTAGTGCTAGTGTAGGCCTTAATTACCTTTACTAGGGACTGTTCTATTAGTTTATTTTATTGCTTTAATAAATAGGTAATTTAATCTATATAGATTAGTATTTTACACTTAAAAATGCTACTATAGCTAGTAGTTATAATAAAGGCCTAACTTAAACCCTATATTGAAGCTAACTTAGCGTTAATAAAGCGCTTAGCTATTTACTAAATAACTCTATATAAATTATACTATATAAAGTTAGTTACTACTATACCTTTACTAAAGAATTAAGTTAAACTTATATTAAATACTATCCCTTTGATGCGTATAAGGCTACATTTCGGGTACCGGCCCACATCATTATCCAATAAAAACGTCTATATAAAAGGTACCTTATGTATACACTAATTTACACTATAATTAAAGTCTTAGCAATTCTTTAAGTTATAAAGCGCTTTATTATATATCTTATAACCTATCTAGTGCATTATGTTTTAAAAAGTACTAGAGAGTCACTAATTTTTAGCTTAATAAGGGGCTAAAGAAAAGCGGGGGGTACTTTAGTGTAGCCTTATACACATTAAAGGGATAGAATTATTTAAGTTATATTAAGCTTAGAAATCTATAACTTCTTATATAATATTATAAACTACTATTATATTAAATAAGGCTTACTTTAATTAGTATTTAACTTAGCTTTATATTAAACTTTAAACTTATTAAGTATAACTTATTAAGCTATATATATTTAAAATAGTTTAAACTAATATTTAAAATTTAAATTAAGTATAGTAACTTTACTATAAATTTATATTAAATATTTATTAAATTAAGTATAGTAATAAATATTAAAATCTATTATTTTAACAAAGTAAATAGAGTATAGAAATACTTACTTTATACTTTATATAAATTAAAGTTAAAGCTTAATTAAGTATAAAGAGAGATTAAATATTTATTAAAAGGCTTTTAACTTTTAATTAACTAGCTATTTTTTTTATTACTTAAAATTAATATAATATTAAAGGTTTAAACTAACTTTAATATAAGAATTAAAATAGCTTTATATTAAATTTTAAAAAAGAAAAGAGATATTTATAATTTTTTAATTAAATATAAAAAGAAAAAAAGAGAAAAAGAAGGAAAAAACCTTAAAAAAGTCTCCTTTATTTATAGAAAAAAGGCAGTGCTTTAAATTATTTATTAAATTATTTATTAGTATATTAAACTTAATTAAGAAATTATTAATTACTATTTTACTACTATACTTTATTTAAACTATTTATTATTAAAGTTTAACTTAAGCCTATATTTAAAGGCTATTAAATTAATAGCTTTAAATAATTTAATATATAATAATTACTTAATTTAGTAATTAATATACCTTTAAATTAAAAATATAGCTATATTATAACTTAAAACCTTTTATAACCTTTTATAACCTTTTATATTACTTTATATTTTATAATATATAATTAATATACTATACCTTTTTTAATAATTTAGCTTAGCTTTAAATAAAGCTTAATTTAAGCTTATAAAGCCTTTACCTCTTTCTCTTTAAATTTAATATATTTTTATATACCTTTTTATATATATTACTTATACTTTCTATTAAACTTCTTTTAATAACTATAGCTAAAGCTTAATTAATAAGATATTAATTTTTATAATAAACACTATTTAAGGCTTAATTTAAGCCCTTTTAATACTTACATTTACTATTATATATAGGTTTTCCCCTTTATTCTAAGGTTTTTTCTATATAAATTACTAAAATAAAGTATTAGCTAAGGGCTTTATACCCCTTAAAGTAATTAAATAAATAAATAAAGTAAAGCTAAGTTAGCTTTATTTTAAAATAAAATAATACTATAAATATAATATATTATTAATACTTTAAAGAAGTAAAATAATATTTTATAAAAGGTATATAGCTTTATTATAGCTTTAATTTAAAGCTAAAGTAAAGGGAAAGTAAAAGATAATAAAAAGAATTAAAATATAAAAGATAATAATTAAGTAAAGTAGTAGTAAATTTAAAGTAAGGCTAGTATAAAGTATAGCCTTTAATATTATAAATAATAAATAAAGATAGTAGTTTAGTTTTATAATATATTTAACTTAGCTTTATATTAAGTTTAGCTTTAATATATATAGTTATAGTATATTTCCCTCTCTTTTACTTTTTTCTTTAAAGCTTTATTTATTAGCTTATATTTTTTTTCTTTAAAGCTTTACTTATAAGTTATATCTTTTTTCTTTAAAGCTTTACTATAGTTTTATATTATTTTTGATATAAAATAGCCTTAAAGGCACACTTCTTTTTTCTTTAAAGCCTTACTTATAAGCTATATCTTTTTTCTTTAAGGCTTTATTATAGTTTTATATTATCTTTAGTATAAATTAGCCTTAAAGGCACACTTCTTTCTTCTTTAAAGCTTTATTTATAAGCTATATTTTCTTTAAAGCTTTACTATAGTTTTATATTATTTTTAATATAAATTAACTTTAAAGGCATACTTCTTTCTTTTTTAAAGCTTTACTAACTAGCTTATATTTTCTATCTTTAAGGCCTTACTTATTAACTATATCTTTTATAGATTAATAAAGATATATAGTAGTTATAATATAATATTAAAGAGGCCTTACCTCTTTAAAGGTTTTAATTTTATTACCTTTATAAGTAATATATTAAAATAAATTAAAGAAGTCTTTATATATTAATAAGCTATTTTATAAAGAATATAGCTAGCTTATTAAAGTTAAGTATAATATAAATATTATAGTAGTTATAAAGTAAAAATAGCTTAATATTAATTAATTATATATAATTATATATTAAGTATAATAGTAAAAGGTAGTAGTAGTTTTTAAAATTAATAATATTAATAAATTAAGGAATTTATATTAAAAATATATTAAAAAAAAGAAATATATTAAGGCTAATTTTTGTTATTTATATTTATATTAAAGTAGTGGATTTATACTTTATTAGCCCTTTATAAAGTTAAGTAACTTTTAATATAAATATAAATTAAGGCTTATATTTAGCTACTATATATTTTAACTAAAACTAATATACCTTTACTATAATATATTTATAGTATTAATAGTTCTTTTATTTAAAGGCTAAGGCTTTAGTTAATAAAGGTTTTATAAAATAGTTATATAATTAATTTATAAATAATATATATATAAAGTAGTTATTTAATTAAAGTAGGTAGCCTTAATAGTTATAAAGATAGTAATAAAGTTAGCTTATTATTATTATATAAGTAATATATATTTTATTTACTATATTATTACTTTTAAATTTTTTATAAAAGCTAAGGGATTAAAAGTTTAAATAAAGGTTAATTAAAGTAACTATTACTTTAGTTTTAATAAAGGCTTAAAGTATAGCTTTAAATACTTTAATAACTATTTTAAAATATTTTAACTATTTAAAAATAAATACTTTAATAATACCTTTTATTTTATTATTTATTTTTATAAAGGTATAGTATAAAGCTATATTATATATAACTATACTTTAAATTACTTATATATAAAGGAAATAAGTATTATTAAGTAAGTAATTTTAAAGTAAATATTATTAATATTATAAATATAAGTTATTACTACTTTAGTTTTACCTTAACCTTTTTTTTATATATTTATTAATATAGCTTTTAATAAATTTAAACTTTAAGGAACTAAGTTAATTAAATAAGCTATAGTATAGTAGTATTTAGTTAAATTAATATTATAATTATAGTATACTTTTAAGTAAAATAAACTAATTTACTCTTTTAAAGATAGAAATTAAAGCTAAATTTAAAGAATTACTTTTAATAAATACTTTATATATTTTTAAGTTATTTTTATATTTTCTTTACTATATATTTATAAATAAAGATATTTATATTATTAAAGAAGCTAAGGATAAACATAAATTATATAGTTTAAAGCTTTTAATATAAAGGTATAATATAAAGTAAAAAGAAAATAAAGAAAATTAATAAGCATTATTCTTTATTTAAAGGTTTAAAAATATATCTTTTAACTTAACTATAGTAATAAGCTAAGCTATTATTACTACTTTCAATATTTTATTTACTATATTTAAAAGTAAAATTAAATATTATACCTTAGTTTATTATTATTTAGTTAATATTTTTCTTAGTTTATAGAGAATAATAACTTTAGCCTTTTAATATAGTTTTAAGTAGTCATTAATATAGTAGCACTTATTTAATAAATAAGTTAGTATTTTTATAAAAAGTTTTTTATAAGCTTTAAGGAATTCTACTAAAAGGTTATTAATACTTAACACTTTTTAACTATTAAAGCCTTTAATAATTTTATAGATTTTATTAGTATTAAAGTAGTCTTTTAATAGAAATATAGTATTATTAAACTAAGAGTTAAAGTTATTAAAAATATTAATAAGTTAAGCTATAAAAAAAAAGAAGTATTTTATAAAAGTAGTAGCTTTATTTTAATAAAAAAAAGTATTAAAGGTATTTAAGCTATCTTTATAAAGAAAATTAAATATATATTATTATTTTAAAAGAAGTTTACTTTAAAGCTATATTTAATATTTAAGTTTTTAAAGATTACTTTAATAGGTAAAAGTAGTATAAATTATAGCTTATTAAAAGCTATATTACTCTTTATAAATAACTTAAAATTATATTTAAGCTACTTTAATTATAAATTATTAATTAGCTTTAATTTATAATAACTACTATTAATATAGTAATTATTTTATATTTTATATTACTTACTTTATTTTATAGTTTTACTATAAATTTAATTTAAAGCTACTTTAAAGTTTATATAAAACTATTACTTATACTATTATTTAAAGTTTATTTATAATTTATTTTAAATATATATTAATCTTTTATAATATTAAAAGTAATTCTTTAGTATTATTAATTTAAAACTATACTATTACTTTATTTATAATTAATTTTTAATTTATTTTTAGCTATTTAAATATATAGCTATAATTAAGCCTTTTACTATTAATAGTATTAATTTATAAAAGCTATAAAATATAATTAATTTTAATAAAGTTAAGGCCTTTTAAGTATTTAATAATTATATTAAAAATAGCTTAAGTATAGTTAATAATATTATTATATTTATTATAAAAAAACTGTATAACTTTACTTTATAGTATAATAAATTAAAGCTACTACTACTTTATTATTAATAAAAGAAGCTTATTATTTAATAATATTTTATTATAATAGTTTTATAAAGGGTAGTATTAATTAAAGTTATTAATAAATACACTTTAAAGTTATAAAGTAGCTACTATAAATTTAATAAAGAATATAATTTAGCTTAGTTTATATATTAAAAAGTATATTAAGTATATATTATAGCCTACTATATTAATTATATATTAATTAATATTACTATAAGTTAATTATAATATAGCTTTATATTAATAATAAATATATAATATAGTTTATTCTCTTTAAATAATAAATTAATAATAGCTAAAGCTTAAGTTAAAGGGGTATTTATTAGTTATACTTAGTTTTTATACTATAATTATATTAATTTTAATATAGGTTTTTAATATTAAGTATATAAAATAGGTTTTCTTTTATATATATTAGTATATAACCTTAATTATATATATTAAAGAGACTATTAAGTTAATAGCTATATATTTAAACTTATATTAAAGATAAGTTATTAATTAAAGAAAGCCTTTATAATGCTTTATTAAGTTAATATAAATTAAAAGTTAAGTAAATAAATATAAAGTTAATTAATATATTTTTATAATAATACCTTTAATAATAAAGAGTTATTAATATTATTGTATTAGTTATATAAAGTAACCTTTATTTATTTATTTTCTTTTATTACTAAAAAAGGGGTAATAAAGGCTTAAAGTTAACTTAAGTATATATTATAAATATAATACTATTACTTATTTATAATATTATATTATTATAACTAAATAAGGTGCTATTTTATATAGTTTATATAGTATTTCTATATTACCTTTATTAAAGCTAAATAAACTAACTTTTTAGTTTTATAGTATTTAATATTATATTAATTATAATATAGTACTATATTATAATATATAATAATATATTTAAATTAAAAGTAGCTATAATATTAATAAAGGTAAAGGGTATTATTATATAGCTTAACTTTAAATATTTTTACTTTATAAATAACTTTAAAGTAATATAAATAGTTAATTACTTTAATTTTATTAATATTAATAATTAAAGAGAACTTAATAAAGGTTATATAAAGTTTTTATATTTATATTTATATTAATTTTAAGCTATTATCTTTAATAAAGTTTTATAAAATTTTATTTATTATTAAATCCTTAAAGTAATAAATAAAAAAGCCTTTAATAATAATATTAAAAAAATAGTAATTAAGTATTACTTTTAAGCTAAATATAGTTTAAATTTAAATTATATTTTAACTATAAGGTTTTATTATATTATAAAAAGTAATAATAATATTATTACTATAAAGTTAATATATTACTATTATAGTATTAATTTTTATAATATAGTTAATAGCTTTAATAATATATTTAAAAAATTTAATTTAAATTACTTTAAAAATAAAAAATCCCTTAATAATAGTTTTATAATAAATTTAAAGTAGTATTATTATAATAATAATATAAGCTAAAATAGTTAATATAGTTATACTTTATATTATAATATTTATTTAACCTCATTTTATAATAAAGCTATTTTTAATTACTTTTTTAACTATTTATTTAATAGTTTATTTAAGGTTTTAAATAATAATTATATTTTGAAAAAAGAAGGAAGCCTTTAAAGTAATAAATATAAAAGCTTTATATTAGCTATATATTATAGCTATATTATTTATATAAAGAATAATATTTTATATACTCTTTAGTATTAATATTAAAATAAGTTTTATTAATTCTTTATATTTAATTTTAAAATAATTTAATATTAGCTTATATATTAAAGGTAATATAAATTTAATTTATAGTTTTATTATAAATTTACCTTAACTTATATTAAAGTAGTATTAACTATAAGTAAAGCTATTATAATTTTTATTATTAATATTTATTAATATTTTAGCACTTATTATACCTATACTTTAGTATTAATATATTATTAAAAAAGAAAGTAAATAAATATAAAAAATCTTTTTTTACACTTTTTAAGCGGTTTAAAGTTAATTCTATATTGCTATAGTAGTGCAAGTAAAATTATAAAAGTTTTTTCTAAAAGCTTTTATTATTTCAATTTTAATAAAGTAAAATATAAAAAAAGGTTTTTAAAGTTTATATAAAAATAAAAATAAATTTTATAGCTTTTTAATTATTTATATTACTTTAAAGTAATTCTAATTCTTAACTTTATTTAAAAAGGTATATTTAAATATAAATATATATATTTTTCTTTCTTCATTTATAAATTAAAAGAATTTATTAAATATATAATATTTATAATTAATAATAATTTATAAATATTAAAGCTTAAAATAAAGTAAGCTTAAAAAGGTTTTTTTAAACTTAATTAATTAATTAAATTTAAACTTTTACTTTAATAATAAGTTTTTATAAATAATATTTTTAATATAAATAGTTTAATATATATAGTTAAATTTAAATAAACTTTTTCAATTTTATTAAATATAATAATTAATAAACTTATATATATAAATCTTTATACTTTTTTTAATTAAACTTAATTATTTTTTAATATTAATTTTATTTAAAAAGTTTATTTAAAAAAAAACTTTAATTTTTAAACTTTTAACTTTAATTATAAATAAAAAAGTATCTTTATTTATAGCTTTATAATTATAAAATATATTTTTAAATAATAGTAAAAGAATTATTAAATACTATTTATATAAACTTTATATTAATTGTATTAAGCTTAAAAATTCTTTAATAAAACTAATTATTAAAGTAAATATAAAGCCTTTATTTAAAAATTTAATATTAAAGTAAATTTAAAAATAATACTATATAGTATTTAATAAAGCTATTTTAATAAATATAAATTAAGCTATACTTTAAATTTTATTATTTATTTTAAAATTATTATTATTACTTTTTTAATTATTTAATTAAAGCTTAATTTATTTATTTTTATTATTTTTTAAATAAATTATTAAATTAAAATAATATTTTATAAATAATATTTTATAAATAATATTTTATAAATAATATTTTATAAATATTTAAGCTTAAATAATCAAGAGATAATTTATATAAAAAGTATAAAAAAAGTAAATTAACTTTAATATAGCTATTAAATCTTTTTAATATAATAGTCTCTTTATTTTAATTAATTATTAAAGTAAAATTAATATTTGTTTATTAATAATAATTAAAAAATACTACTATAAATAATAAAGAAAATAAAAAAAGAGAAAAGTTAGCTTAAAGGCTTTAATAAATTAATTAAATTAATTAAGTTAAAGTAAATTAAATTATTAAATTAAAAAGTAAAATACAAAATTATATTTATAAAGTTTGAATTAAAGTAATAAAAAGTATTAAATTTAATATTACTATATATATAATTACTATAAGGTTTTTTAACTTTTTTATAAAAAAAAGAATTTAATAATATAATATTTTTATATTTATATTAATCTTCAATATTTATGTATTAATTATTTTAGTTAACCTTTTTATAATTAAAGTATAAAGTAATATTTATAAATTTATTTATAATTAAATAAAATTAAAAAAAAAGGTTAAATTTTATAAAAAAAGGCTTAATATTATAAAGAAAAAATTAATAATCAATAAATAACTTTTAAAAAAAAAGTAAACTTAATAAAAGCTATTAATCTTTATTGCTTTTAGTTTATTTAATAAAATTAAAAACTTAAAATTAAGTAAATAAACTATATAATTAAAAACAGAAATAATTTATTTAAATTAAAATTTATTTAATACTTTATTTTCTTTAGCTTTAAGTTATATTAAATTATAGCTATAATAAAGTTAGCTATTATTTTAAAGAAGTATTATATTAAGCTAAATAGTTATAAAAATATATAAGGGATATAGTTAAAAATTAAGCTATTATAGCTATAAAGAAAGAAAAGACCTTTAATATAATAAGGATTAATTAATTAAAAAATATAAAAAGGTTTTTTATTTTTAAATAGCTTTTTATATATATAGCTACTATTTTAAATTATTATATATACTTTAATTAATATAATTAATTTATTTATTTATTTATTTACTTTAGGGGGCATAAAGCCCTTAGTTAGTACCTTATTTTAGTGACCTATATAGAAAAAACCTTAAAATAAAGGGGAAAACCTATATATAGTAGTAGATATAAATACTAAAAGGGCTTAAGTTAAGCTTTAAATAATACTTATTATAAAAATTAATATATTATTAACTAAGCTTTAGCTATAAGTATTAAAAGGAGTTTAATAAAGGGTATAAGTAATATATATAAAGAGATATATAAAAATATATTAAATTTAAAAAAGAGAGGGGTAAGGACTTTATAAACTTAAGTTAAGCTTTATTTAAAGTTACGTTAAGTTATTAAAAGAGATATAGTATATTAACTATACACTATAAAATATAAAGTAATATAAAAGAGTATAAAAGGTTATAAAAGGTTATAAGTTATAATATAGCTACACTATTAATTTAAAGGTATATTAATTATTAAATTAAGTAATTATTATATATTAAATTATTAAAAGTTATTAATTTAATAAGTGCTAAATATAGAACTAAGTTAGGCTTTAATAATAAGTAATATAAATATAATATAATAATAAAATAGTAGTTATTAATTACTTAAATAAATTTAGTATATTAATAAATAATTTAGTAAGTAATTTAAAGTATTACTCTTTTTTTATAAATAAAGGAAACCCCTTTAAGGGTTTTTTCTCTTTTTCTCTCTTTTTTTTTATATTTAATTAAAAATTATAAATACCCCTTTCCCTTTTAAAATTTAATATAGAGCTATTTTAGTCTTTATATTAAAGCTAGTTTAAACCCTTAGTATTATATTAATTCTAAATAATAAAGAAAATAGCTAATTAATTAAAAGTTAAAGGCTTTTTAATAAATATTTAATCCCTCTCTATATTTATTTAAGCTTTAACTTTAATTTATATAAAGTATAAAGTAAGTATTTTTATACTTTCTTTACTTTATTAAAATAAAAGATCTTAGTATTTATTACTATAATTAATTTAATAAATATTTAATATCGACTTATAGTAAAGCTACTATAGTTAATTTAAATTTTAAATATAAATTTAAACTATTTTAAATATATATAGCTTAGTAAATTATATTTAATAATTTTAAGGTTTAAAATAAAGTTAAGTTAAATATTAATTAAAGTAAGCCTTATCTAATATAGTAATAGTTTATAATATAGTATAGAAAGTTATAGACTTTTAAGCTTAATATAATTTAAGTAATTTTATAGTATTTAATATAAGTTTAACTTAATTTTTTAATAAAGGTATATTAGTAACTAATATTATATAGTGTAATTTATATAAAGTTATTTAATAAATAGCTAAGCGCTTTATTAATATTAAATTAGCTTTAATATAAAGTTTAAGTTAGACCTTTATTATAATAATTAGCTATAGTAGTATTTTTAAATGTAAAATATTAATTTATATAAATTAAATTATTTATTTATTAAAGTAATAAAATAACCTAATAAAATAGTCTTTAATAAAAGTAAGTAAAGCTTATATTAGCTTTAAAGTAATAATAAAGGGATTTAAAAATAAAGAAAAAAAGGATAATAATAGTAATAGTAAAGTAAAGGGAGAAAAGATTTAAAAAAAGGGCTATAATAAAAGAGATATAAAGATATATAGATAGCTCTATAGCTAGCTTTATAGCTAATAAGTTTAGGTTTTTTTATTTTTTTTTATTCTTTTCTTTTATTTTTATTTCTCTTTTCTTTTTTTTTTTATTATTTTTTTTTATTTCTTTTTTTCTTTTATTTTTTTTTATAAATAAAATAAAATAATTTAAAGCTTAATTTAGTTATATATTAGTATTAATATAAATATTAAGGTATAATATATTAATAGTTTAAAAAGGTAAAGGTAAAGCAATAAAGGGGCTTATATTAAGCCTATATTAAAAATTAAAAAGTATTATTATTTACTACTATTTTTTTTATAAAGTAAAGGTAAGTTAAAAGTATAAAAAGTAATTAATTTTAAAGAGTTACTTTATTAAATATTATATAAAGCTAAGTTAATTAAAGGTAGTATAAATTTCCTTTAAGTTTTAAATTAAATTTACTTTAAACCTTAAAGAATAAAAGTAATTATATATAAAGTATTAAAAAATAAAGTAATAAATATCTTTATAATTACTTTAATAATAGTATATTAATAAGTTTATATTAAAGATATAGTAAAAGTAAAGGAAGAAGTTAAAGCTAATCTTTTTAATATAAAGCTAAATTAAAGTTAATAATTTAAACTTAATAAAATAGTAATAAAGTTAAAATACTTTTTTTTTAAAGTAAAAGTTTAGGTTTTATTTAATTATAATAAAGTACTAATTTAAGTGTTAATAAACTATTAAAGCTTATTTCTAAAGCTATTACTTTTTTTAATTTAATTTTAGCATTTTAAATATAAAAAATATAGTAAGGTTTAATAAAAGTAAAGTTAAAAGTAATATATAATTAATATAGAGTTATTTTCTATATTAAGCACTATATTAAAGGTAGGTTATTATTAAAGCGTAAGCTATTTAGATTTTATTAGCTATTTTATTTACTTTAATTTTATTATAAAATTATTAAGTATAATAATTAAAATATAAATTTAAAAAAAGAATTACTACTTTAGTTTTAATTAAAGACTATAGTATAGCTTTATAAATATTAATAATAATATAAAGGTATTAAATTTACTTTATAGTAAAGGCTTTAGTAATATCTTTAGCTATATCTCTATATTTAATTAAAGTATAATATAAGCCTATATTATAGTTAATAAAGCTTTAAATAACTTAAATATAAAGAAGTTTAAATTTATATAATAAATACCTTTAAATAAATATAAAGAGTATAGTAAAGGTAAGTTATTACTATATTAGTTTTATAATAAGCTTAAGCTAATAAATCTTTTATTAAAGTTTATAGTAAATTTAAATATTAAAGAAATAAGCTAACTATATTAGCTAAACTATTATAGTTTTAAATTAAATTAATATTATTATTAACTATCTTTTTTTATTAAAGTAAATAAATTTACTTTTTTATAAATAAAACTTTAGGCTTAATTTATAGAACTATTTTTAATAAACTACTTAAATAGTTTTAAATTAAGCTTAAGTCTCTTTTATTATATAGCTATATATTAAAATATTAATATTATTAAAAAAGCTAAGTATTAATATAAAGTTAATTATTATAAGTTTAATATAAAGTAAGGTAATATAAAGAAGAAAGAGAATAAAAAATATAAAGAACCTTTAAAGGACTTTTATAAATATTATATAAAGGGCTATTATTTAGCTATTAAATATAAAGTAAGCTTTATATAATATAGTTAAGGCTTAGATTTAATATACTATTTATATAAAGAGTTTAGTAAAAACTATAATATAAATAAGTTTAATATAATATACTATATTAAAAGTAATTAAAATATTAAGCTAAAGGAGTAATATAATACTATTATAGTACTATATTATATATATAGCTTTTATTAAAATAATAAAGGCTACCTTTATAAAATAATTAATATAGTTATTTATTTAAAGCTTTAAAAAAGTATTACTCTCTTTAGTTATATAGGTAATTTATATTATTACTACTATTTTTAATACTTTATTTATAATATTAAAAAAGGAGATTAATCTCTATATATTAATATACTTCTTTTTCTTTAATAACTTTCTTAACTTATAAAGAACTATAACTTTAGCCTTTTAAAATAAAGCTAAGTAATACTTAATATAATAATATATATTAAGTAAATTAAAAAGAACATTAATAAATAGTTTACTATAGGCTTTAAAGAACTTTATTAAAAGTTTATTAAATTTAAAGGCTTTTTAATTAATTAGTCTTTTAATTATATTATATATCTTTAAAGCTATAAAGTAGTCTTCCTTTAAAAATATAGTAAAGTTAAATTAAAAGCTAAGGTTAGCTAATATATTATTTATATAAATAGTTAAAGTAAAAAAGAATTTATTAAAGAATACCTTTACTTTATTATAATAAAAGATAGTTAAAAATATACTATTATTATTATAATAAAGGGCTAGAACTTAAATAGTCTTAAATAATAAACTACTATAAAGTTAAGCTTATTATTTTAGTTTTTAAAGGTTACTTTTCTTAACTATTATATTTACTATTATATAATATTAAAAGCTATATTATTTTTTATAAATAACTTATTTTTAATTTAAAGCTATATTAATAGTAGTTTATTAGCTTACTTTAATATAGTAATATTATTAAAGTCTTTAAATATATTTTATATTATAAATAGCTTTATAAACTTTAAAAGTTTACTATAGCTATACTTTAAAGGTATTATAAAGGCTTTTTAATATAAAAAAGGTAGTAATAATAATAAATTTAACTATAAATTATATAATAAAGAAGTTAATTTAATAAAGGGTATTAAAGATAATTAATATAAAAAATAGGTAAAAGTAGTGTATTATTTTTATAATAATAAGTATTTTATTTATTTAAAGCTATTTAAAGTAATATAAAGGTTATTAAATAGTAATAGTTATAAAACTATAATTATAAAAAGTAATATAAATAAGCTATAAAATATAATTAAACTTAATAAAGTTTAATCCTTTTAAAAATTAAGTTTAAAAGTTAATAAAAAACTAAATATAGTTAATAATACTATCTCTTTTATTTTATATTTACTATATTATTTTATTTTAAAGTATAATAAGCTTAAATTACTATTAAATTATAATTATTAAAAGTTTATTACTATTAAGTAATATATAACTATATTAATTTTAAAGGGGGTAATATTAATTAAAGTTATTAATAAAGATATAGTAATACTATAGTAGTTTTATAAAGAAGTTATAAAAGAGAGTTATTTAGTTATAATAATAAATAAAAGAGTAAATAAAGTAAATATTAATATTATAAAGAGTTATAGTATATTAATTAATACTAAACTACATTATTTATAAGCTAAGGCTATATTAATAATAAATATAAATAATTATTTTTTTACTTTAAGCTATAAATTAATAAAAACTTAAGCTTAAGTTTAAAGGGTTTTTATTAATATTATATAGTTTTTAAATTACTATTATATTAGTTTTAAATTAAAACTTAAGAGTTAAGTAAATAAATTATATTTTCTTTTATATATTTTAGTATATTACTTATAATATTATATTTAATTAAAGAGTAAAGAGGTTTTTTATAATAAAGGGGCTAATTTAATACTAAAGTAATAGCTAAAGAAGGCTTTAATAATACCTTAAAGCCTTAATAAAAGGAGTATAAATATTATATTAAGGTTTAAATATTAATTATAGCTACTTTAAAGGCGTTTACTATACTTTTAAAGTAAAGCTTTATTAAAGAAAGTATTATTAATTTATTTATATTAATTATAGGTTTAAACCTTAATTTAGCTATTTATATTTATAAAGGTTAATATAAATAAAGTAGTAAAGCTATTAAGCTAGCTTAAGTATATAATATAGGCTTTTATTTAATAGTTATTAATAATTAAGTAGTGTTTTAATTAAATAAAGTAAATATTTATATAGTTAATATATTACTTCTACTTTATATTTATAATAGTTAAATAATTAGTTTTAAAAATATACTTAATAGTAATATAGTAGCTATAATATAGAGTTATAGTATAGTATATAGTAATATAATTAAATTTAAAGTATTAATAATATTAATATAAATAAAAAGCTTTATTATATAGTTTAGCTTTAAATATTTTAGCTTTATAAATAACTTCTTTATAATATAGTTTATTAGCTATATTAATATCTTTAATTTTAAAGATAAAGGGGGCTTATATTATAGTATTATAGGGTTTTTATACTATAACTTTAATAATACTATTATTATTAATAAAGGTAAAGTAATAAAAAATATCTTTCTTAATAACTTAATATATATAATAAATAGAGAATCCTTTAATAATAATATTAAATACTTATTAATTTAGTATTATATTTAGGCTAAAGGTAGTTTAGATTTATTTTATATTTTTAATATAAAGTTAAGCTATATTTTTAAAGGTAATTACTATATTACTACTATAAAGGCGCTTTATAGCTATTATAATATCTTTATTTATAGCTTTATTAATAATATAAATAATATCTTTTAAGCTATATTATTTAACTACTTTATTAATTAAGTTACCTTTAATAATAGTCTTTTTATAAATATAAAGTAATATTACTATAGAGGTAGCTAAGTAAATAAGCTTATTAGTTATTAAAATAGCGTTATTAATTATAATTTTAATTTATATTATAGTTAGTGTAGTTCTAAGCTAAATAGCCTTTTTAATTACCTTTTTAACTATTACTTTAAGGTTAGTAGTTATAACTAATTTTTAAAGGTTAGTAAGTTATTTATAATAAGTTTATATTATTTCTATATTAATAATATATAGAATAACCTTTTAGACTCCTTTTAATAAAAAGGTTAGTATAAATTTAGCCATTTTATTATATTTTTATTATAAATAAACTAATACTTAGTTTTAAGCTATATTAACTATAGTATTAACTTAGTTTTTTATTATAAACTTACTATAATAAGTAAAGGAATTATAGTAACTTTATAAAAGGCTATAGTTTTCTATATTAATATTTATTATTATTACATTACTTACTATACTTATACTTTAAGCTTAATATATTATTATAAAGGGGGGTAAATAAATATAGTAAAACTTTTTATTTACTTTTTAAGTTAATTTAAGTTAATTCTATAGCGTTATTATAGTGCAGGCGAAATCGCGAAAGTTTTTCTATATATAATTAATTTAAGTTTAATTACTACTATAGTATTTTTTTAAAAGCACTTTATTATTAAGGCTAATTTATTATATTTTCTTTACTTTTCTTAATATTTTTAACTTTAAATTCTTTAATTAATTTAATAACTTTTTAATAAAACTAACTTTAATTATTTTAACTATATAGTTATAGTTATAGCATTTTTGCAATACCTTTAAATTATTAGGGTATACTATTTATTTACTATATACGTTGTTCTTCTTAAAGCTAATATAATACTAAGCGTAAAAATAAATGTTTTAGTTAAAAGCTTATAGTTATAAATGCCTTACTTTTCTAGCCTTTTTACCCTTAATTATATCCTTTAGTAATTAATATATATTTAATTAAAAAGCTAATAAACTATTAACTTTAATAATTAATTTTTATAGTAATAAAGTATATTAACTAAATTTTAATTAAAGATTTAAACTAAATTATTAAATAGTTATAAAGCTTTAAATTATATAATTTATAAGCTATTTTAAAAATAAAAATTAAAGGTCTTTAAAAATAAATAATAATAAGCTTTATTATTATTAAAGTAAAGGGAATCTTTCTATATATATTAGCTATTTTTTAGATTTTTTAGGTTTTAACATATAAAATTTTATTAAATTAACTTTTAATAAATATATTAATAATTAATTTATATAGCTATAAATTTATGTTTTTACTTTTTTATATTAATAAATTTTATAAAAAATAAAAAGTGAATTATAAGCCTTTATTAGCTATATTAATTTATTAATAAACTTAATAAATATATTAAGAAAAATATATTTTTTCTTTATATTTATTTATAATTATATAAACTATTAATTTAAAACTTACTATTTATAATATTAAATAAATTAAATAAAATTTAAAGAAATTTACTTATATTTTATAAGCTAAAATTTAATATATTTTAAGTGCTAAAAAGCTTATATTAAGCTTTTAATATAGAAATAAGGCCTATAATATCTTACTATAGTGCTATAAAAACCTTTTAATTACTAGCTTATTAAGCCTACTACCTTAGTATTTTAAAGGGTAAAAGCCTCTATAAACCCTTTATTTCTAATAAGTATATATAGTAAATTATATTAAAAAGTATAGTAAAGGTATAATTTATTATAATTAAAAGTAATTATAAATAAAAATATATACTTTATTATAAATAAATACTATATAAAAAAGAAAACTATAGTAAAAAGCTTATAAAAAAAGGATATAAAAATTTAAAAAACCTTAAGTATAATTTAATTATATATAAAAAGTAAGGGATAAAAGGGTAAGAGTATATATATATATAATATAAATTAAAGAATATAAATTTTAGTATTTAATACCTACCTTTAAGTAACTTTATTACTTAGTCTTTACGTCTTAGTCTTCACTCTATAAGTAAGCCTCCTATAACTATAATATATACTAATACCTTTATTATAATATTATACTATTACTAGTAAATTTTTAATTCTTTACTATATTAATTTAATAATGCTATTTATATTATATGCCCTTTAGTAATATAAATTAAGGTAAGCTAATTATATATTAACTTTTTATAATAAATAACTATTTAAAACTATATTAACTTTAGATTAAATACTTTATAATAATATATAGGTTTTTTTTTATAATAAGGTTTTGTCTATATAAATTAAGTAGTAAAGGTACTAGATATTAGACTAATAATAGCCTATTTAGTGTATATAAATAATAATAATAATAATAATAATAATAATAATAATAAAGGCTAAGATTTATGTTATTATTTAATTAATAAAGCTTAAAGAAATTAGTATATAAATAAAGTATTTAATATATATATAATTTTACTTTATAAGTTATATAGAATTAAATACTAAAATACTTTAGTTTATATTAAAATTTATACCTATAAAAAGGACCTTTTATAGATATATTTTATTAAATAATAGTATAAGTTAGTAAACTAAATGTAGCCTTCTGTGTACTAATAGCATACTAAATGTGTAGGTATTTATAGTATATAAGCACTATACTATATAGTTTATAAATAATATAATGTACATACTGTTTATTAAATACCTCAATAGCTTTACTAAAAAACATTAGCTATAATTAAAATAAACTAAGAAAAATCAACCCTTAAGGATTATTAAAGTGAAATTTAAAGACATTATTGTTCAGTTTATAACATACTCTTTTAAGTAATTAAAATATTCCCACAAGACTTATAATATATTATTTTACGTGATCCAGCCTATTGTGGTGTCGTTGGTGCCTGTGGTTGAACTTAGGATAATGCGTCGCGAAGCACGCACGGAATGGATATCATGGTCTAATTCCTACTTCACAGGAAAACTCTCATCGCATTGGGATATTTGATCAGGAGTATTAACGAGACATGGAAATCATCAGAGCAGTTTACAAAAACATTCCCCTAAAACCAACGCCAAACTGCCTCCTAGTGTCAGCTATACATACAACGGTTGTTCAAGGCATCCCACCAGCTAATGCCATGAGTGTCTCCCGGCATCTGCTCATCGGGTCCCAAAAAAATCATTTCCTAATAGTTTCATGCTAGCATAGCCATCTTAGCCCGGTTGAAACACCGAGCCCATGCTGACTAGCGCCAGGAGCACGTCTTTAGATGAATCAGATCCCGGTAACTTGTTTGAAGCATATGGTCGCAGAGAATTTAGGACGACTCGTCTCGAATGAGGGCGACAATCATGCTATATAAGTAGAAGAAGAACATCACCAAGTGGAAGGCGAGCTTGGCAAATGACTCCTAAAATACCCTGATTAGTCTGCTAAAAGCTTCTCGAGAATTTTGTTTCACACAGATCTCGCGCCGCTAACCTTCTTGTGAATGTTCAATTTCCGAAATATTTCTGTCGCATCTAGAAGGTGTGTGTTGTCGAAAATTCTGTTACTACGTTAGCCTCCGCGCACGAGTCAAATAATATTGCCATCAGGATATACTCACTTCTTGGCATTCCATACGAGAAGAGGCAGATTGAGGATAGCCGCAATCCAATAGCCATTAATTATGAAAAGGAATGCGAGAAAAGCATGTACCGCGGCTTCTGGGACAATATAGGCATTCAGACGGTTGCAGAGTTCGATAGGATTTATGTAGTCACTTCTTCAAGTTAGCCCTACGAGTGTGTTCCAAAATTATCCAATTCGGGAAACATAATCAACCATCTCCAGATTATGGTATTCGGCATATTTTGACATACCACTCCAGATCGCTGTACATAATGGTGAAGAACACCTGCAGGAAGAGGTTGACAGCGTTGATCAACACTGCCAGTAGGTACAGCCAGGCCTCTCCAGACATCATGACGACGAGGGCACCAAGTCAGTGCGTCGAGTAGTGAGAAAGCGTGGCAAGGCCTATTGATAATATAGAGAGTAGATTGATAGCAGGATGTGTTGCCACAAATTTCGGTCGCGATGATAATGTTGAATGGGTGCGCCAGAGGAAGCTATTGGCACAAAAGGAAAATTAGGCACGCTGGATGTGTCACGTCGTCCACTAGGCTCGGTAGCGAAACTGCGAAGCTTGATAGCAATGGTGAGCAACGTTGGCAGCTAGGGCGATGACAACCGGAAGAGATAAGTTCGAATTGCGAGAATTTGTTGTGGAAATGGTGGGATCGATGCAATGTGATTAACCGCTTGTGAAAGCTCAGTCCGCCCTCCATCGCTCTAATCGGTGGCGGGACGCAGTGGTCCGTGCTTAGGAGGTACAGATTAAGCTCGTCGTCCAATGCCTAGCTCTCTCGCTGCCTCTGGTAGCAGTTCCATTTTGCAGCCGCTCTTAACATTTCATCTGCTTCTCTTCCTACCAGAACATAGCCGTCGACTCGATATGTTACACCGTATTTCAAAATAGAGGGCATAATGGAAGGGATCTTTGCTCAAACATTTACATACACATCGTAGACCGCTTTTTTTTTTCTCGGAGCCATACCCAGTTACTCGTCATGTCAAGGAGAACAACGACACGGCAAAAATTATAACCGCACAATGCGGTGAAATCTTACAGTTCATAAGCACGATGCAGATCATCTATAGATAATTTTTTTTTCTCTCTTTCTGATGCGATTCCCCACGAACAAGCACCAATCTGTCACAAATTTCAACCAGTATTTTCTGACATCAAGGGCCTATGCTACATCAATGAACCTAATGATAAGTGTTTCGTTTAGGAAGATGGTGACTGTTCAGGGTCGAATTCGTCAATTAATACGAAGTCACTCGGCATTCAAGTCTCAACGCTACCACTTTCTTTGCCAGTTGTAATAGTCACATCCGAGAGCTTCACAGCTCCACCAGGAGAGTCTTCTTTTCTGGCAGTGAGAATTTCGACGCCATCTTGCGTCACCAGTAAGGTATGCTCTAAGAAGATGTTAGTGCGCTTTTCTGATCGCTGGACGTAGCAAATTGTGTTAACGTTTCGAGAACATATGGCTGAGTTGTGATACCGTACCAAATTGTGCTGTTCGCTTTCCATCTATAGTCGTGCTTGTCCAGTTATCCGGCCAAGTAATGTCGCGGTATTTTCCCAAAGCAATCATGGGTTCAATCGTGAAAGTCATTCCAGGCTTGCATTCCCCTATGGCCTTATTTTTGGCATAGTGAGGAACATTGGGAGCGCAGTGAAATAGCTTGTTGATACCATGCCCGCAGTATGTTCGAATGACACTACAGTCCTTCGTTTTCGCATGCTTTTCGATGATATTACCAAATTCCCGAATGAGAACGCCAGGCTTCACCAACTTGATGGCCTCTTCAAGGCATTCGCGGGCTGCCTCAACCACTCGAACATTGTCTGGATTAGCCTTGGCTTTGTCGCCAATATAGTACGTCTCGTTCAGATCGGCATGATAACCCTGGTGATAGAGCGAAATGTCGATGTTCAAGATATCGCCATCGAGCAGAGGTCGTTGATCGGGAATGCCATGGCAAATGACTTCGTTAACGGACGTGCAGCAAGATTTGGGGAAATGATTGTAGTTCAGCGGGGACGGGTAAGACTGTCCCTCGAAATGTTAGTCAATACGTTTTCATCTCAATCCACTTTGAGCTATGCTATGGGTCCTAAGTTGAGGAGACCATTTCTTTCTTTAGCCCAGGTATTGCCTGTTTCGAACCCGCGGGCCATAATCCGACCATCAACTGCTTTCTCGGACTCACGTTTCTTTCGATGCAAGCTTTATGGACAATCTCGTCGATATAGTCGGTCGTAACACCTGGTTTCGCCGCCGCTGCCGCAATATCAAGAACCTCTCGTGCTAATCTGCAGCTTTTCCGCATTGCTTCTTGTCCACTGGCGTCGAGAATCTCAATTTTGTTTCGATTGGTCAGAGAACGACTATATCTCGGGTTCCCATCCTGCCACCAGACGGGGTGTGGAATCGATTTAGGAACAGTACGATGTTCGGAAAGCGGATAAACGGGTCGCAGAGGCCCAGAAAATTGGAAACTGGGGAATGGATTATAGAAGCCGGTAACTGGATCTGGTGAGAGTCCTTTGGGAGCTTTGATGTGGTGCAGAATGTTACTTTGGGATTTATGCACGCTTCTGTGGTCGCTCTATGAAGTTGGGTATATTTGTTAGCCTGGGTGCTCGAGCCGTGTGCGTATATCATGGGTCGAGTCGCGCTGGCTTGGTGACGCTTAAGTGCAATCAGATGGCCTCTTACCCAATTTCTTCTAAAGCAGTCCTGGGAGCAAAAGAAACTTTCCTTGACCCCCAGCTTGAGACAAGTCGGACATTGAAGCGAGCCGGCATCATTCTCGCAATCCATGCCAAGGCACTTCTTCTTAGCCGGCGGTTCAGAGGACATTTTTTTTTGGCGGATATGACGTTGTGGGTAAACGGTGGTTTAAGATTGGTGCGTATAGTACAAGTACAAGACCCGAAGTGGTGTTTGTTGCAAAGCGATGTTCGCTTGAGCAGTGAAGTGGAGCCAATCGCAATCAACGCCCTATATTTGTCGGCATCATGCACCATGGAACTTGGTCATTCCTGAATCCAAGGTATCCGTGTAAAAAAGGTCCGATTGATATACAATTGACGTCTTGCGTCAGATCTATTTTCCTTATGGTTGCCGCATGGGGGAAAATACGAGTCCCATCGAGGTGTAGAGCTCGACACCATATGACGCGGAATTTATTGGATCGTCATCACATCTAACTCAAATATCCCTCAGAATGAAAAAGTGCCTGATAAAAAAATGCTTCGAAGAAGGTCGAAGCCGAAATGACGTGGGGTGAGTGATTTGTACGCGCGCAAGACTTACGGCGGGGCTTCTAGTACAAAACTTGAATTAACCGGGTCCATGAGGTCGCATCAGAGTCTGTTGAGCCGGAATGTTCTACTCGTTACGAACGCCATAAAAAACATGCTGACACTGGGCTACTGACGCCTTTCCTCGGACAAATTGAGGTCTTTTCTTCCAGAGTACTTTACTCATCGGATTCGGCCTCGATCGTTTCGCCAAAATTTGGCTGACTACAAAAGCTATGAGTCCACAAAAGACGGTGATTGTTGGTGGTGGTCCGGTAGGATCACTGGCTGCGATATACGCCGCGCAACGAGGCCACGACGTTGAAATATATGAACTCCGACCAGGTGAGTGCCAGGTAAACTCCAGTTCTTGGTTAAGTGGAGGACGTATTGCGTCGTTTTCGTGATCGGGTGGTTTCTTTCCTTTACAAGCCGCGTGGGACTCGTCCATCCATCAATACCACTAGAACAAAGCTTGAAGCCCTCGGCGACTGATAGACTCCAAGCTAACGGTCAAGCAGATTTGCGCAATCCCGGCACAGTTCCGCTGAATTTTACGAAATCGATTAACTTAGCTGTGTCGGAGCGTGGAATAAATGCTATGAGACACGCGAACCACTCTAGTCTCTTGGCCAAAATTATGGCGAGAACGATACCAATGCGAGGACGCATGATTCACGGCAAAAACCGTGGGGGTATACTATACGAATATTCGCAAGAATACGACGCTAAAGGCCGGGTACGAACCGAAACTCTTTTTCAGAACAAATTAAAAAAAAAATTCTCAACGAACTAATACTTTATTGACTCAAGGTAATATACGCCATCGACAGGTCCGGAATCAATGAACGGCTTCTGGATACATTAGATTCGATGCCGAATGTTAAGATTTTCTTCAACCACAAACTGACAGGCGCTGATTTCCAATCACGGCGGGCCTGGTTCGAAACACGCGATACAGTTATACTCCCAAATTCTCGGCCCAAGGAAATTGAAGTCAATTTTGATTTGATGATTGGCGCTGATGGAGCTCATTCAGCAGTGAGATATCATCTCATGAAATTTACAAGGATGGATTACCAGCAGGAATATATTGACACTTTGTGGTGCGAGTTCCGTATCGAACCACGGAAGGTGGCATCAGGTGATGGGAAGGAGCCTGAATTTCGCATTTCACCAAACCATCTCCATATATGGCCTGGCAAGGACTTTATGTTTATCGCCATTCCAAGTGAGGTAAGTGACTAGAATCCTATTTTCTTTCGCCTGTTGCTAAGATGTGGCACAAATCTGTATGCAGGATGGATCGTTCACATGTACTCTTTTTCTTCCCGGAAAACAATTTTCCGAGCTCGAAAAAAATCCTGCCAAAGTACCATCTTTTTTCAACGCGCATTTTCCGGGAGTGACGAACCTGATCTCTGAGGATAATTTAACTGCGTCTTTCGAACAAAATCCGCATTTGCCGCTAATTAGTCTGAAATGTCGACCTTATCATTATGGCTCCTCCGGAGTCATTATCGGTGATGCGGCCCACGCCATGGTCCCCTTCTACGGTCAAGGCATGAATGCCGGTATGGAAGACGTGCGAATTTTGTTCTCAATTCTTGACAAACATATGCAAGCACAAGACGACAGCAGCACCGAGGACTATAACGATAATGCGTATACGTCCGCAACCAGCAGAGCGCGAGCACTTGCGGAATATTCAGAAATCAGAGCACCGGACGCTTACGCGATCAATGAGTTGGCTCTTCAGAACTATGTAGAGATGAGATCTTCAGTGTTATCCAAGCGATATCGTTTGCGCAAATTCTTGGAAGAATTCATAAGCGTCAATCTCCCCAGTCTTGGATGGCACACCAAGTACTCACGTGTCAGTTTCAGCAACGAAAGGTATAGCGATATAGTCAAGAATAGCGAGCATCAGGGAAGAGTGCTTTTGCGGATGTGTTTGGCTTTTGTTACCACTCCTGTTGTCGCGGCATGTTTGTTTTACGGATATGAAAAATGCCGGCGCGTTATCTCGTTGGCCACTTACAAACTTTTTGGACTACGTTGAACACGAATCATCTCAACGGCGAGCACGTCATTCACGATTTTCTTCGAGTTTTTTAATTGAACTCTCACAGTTGCATGGACAATCTTTTCTAAGAAGTCATTTTATAGTCCAACTTTGTCGCTACTCGATCTGTTTCGCTGCTAGATCTTATCGGCATTAGAGAGACAAGCAAAGCGTCGACTCCTTTAAAACTAAGATATCCTCTTTTATTAATGTACTTGTCACATCTATAATGTATAAAAGTATATAAAAAACCAAAATTTAGTTTAGTTAATAATTTTTTTATAGTTTTTATATTTAAGCATTATATATTACTGTAAGAAGTTCGTAAGATGTTAATGTTTAATATATAATAAACTTAGTTATTTTCCCGTTCTTTTTTCTGAAAGTTACTATTTTTAAAACCTTTTTTAGTATACTAAGCTAAATTACAATACTGTTATAGACTAGCTTAGATAGCTTTTACAATTAGCGTTAATAAATTTTTTAACTATAAAGAGAGAAGAAAGTGTTGTAATAAAACCTTTTATACATACTTTATATTATATATATATATATATATATATATATATTGTGCCTTTATAGGTGCGTTTTAGTATGCTAATAAGCTCTTAATAAAGTTTTTAGGCACTGACTTAAATTCATTATAAATACACCTAAATGTTAACAGTTTTAATACGTGCTAGGAATGCCTTATCCCTTTAGTGCGCAGAAGGCTACACTTAGGTACCCCCCGCTCTTCTTTAATAGCTAATTAGCTAAGCTAAAAAGACCTTATAATATATACTTTACTAGTAATTCTATATAAGATCTTATAAAGTAGTAAGTAGCTTAGTACTTTAGTTTATATTAAAATTTATACTTATAAAAGGTAGCTTTTTTATAGGTGTTTTATTAGATGACGATGTAGGTCGATACCTAAATGTAGCCTTCTGCGCACCAAAGGGATAAGGGCTTGTAACAATGCAACCTTCAACCGAGGTTGCAGAGACCTTTTAACCCAATTGGCTAGAATTCGGGCCGCTCGCCACGAATTAAGTTTATTTATAAATAAAGTTATTAATATATATCAATTCTTAAGAGGTTATATATATTTCCTCAAGTGTCTCAGCTTTTTTAATTGCTTTGGTATAATAAGCTTACTATTCCAATTCACTACTAGAACAAACCCTTTAGCTCTTAGGTAGGTTGAGTATAATACTTCGTGAGTACGGAGGAAAAAAACTTACAGTGGCCGCACGAATAGCAACACTCGGTAATCCGCTGCCGTGCGTTGGCCGTTTACGTACTCTGCAAATTCCGGTTGAACCCTTCCTTTTCTAGGCATGTAGGCGAAATACTAGGGCCCTTGCTAGCGCACTACTCTATCTGCGAAGAGTACAAGATCGGTTATGCAATTGAGACGAATTTCTTCTACATGTTTCTAAGCAAAATAGCCGACGAAACTACCTAGGTACTTGGTAGCTAGCGTATTTAATGAGGGCCTGTACATTTTGACGATGCTCCTAGATCACACCCTGACCTCAACCGGCATATTACTTGTAGACGCAGAGTGCCCGTACCCAGTAGCTGGGAGACGCTGCATGTGCATGTGACGTCTTCAATCCTTGCCGCTTTTCGTTATACTATCCGCATCGCCTCCGACGTCGAAGATGCTAAATCTTGTACACCGCCGTGAGTCCTTCGCCATCGCCGTCGCCGGCCAAACGCCCAAATCCGTCTCCCCTAACCTGCTCTGGGTCTTCTAGCTTTCGAGGCACTTTCGAGAATAGCCGGCGCGTCACCGGACGAATGTGAGTCTCGTTGTCCTCGGCTGCAATGAGTTTCGTCACAGGAGATCTGACCAGAGTCCAATCTAGTGAAGCTGATCTTCTCATTTTTACTATCTTATCCGTTGGCAGGACTATTGAAGCGTTTGCCGGATGCAAAGCCGACACGCAAGAACCTTTTTATAGTCGGGTATGTGATTTCCCCCTTCCCTTGCCGGACCACGACCACTACCACCTCTTTGCTCACCAGCCACGTTTACAAGCACGGCAATCTTCTATTTGGTGGGATTGTTTGATCTCTGGCAGGGCGTCGGAACTATAGCTGTCAGCGCCGGCGGCACCTACCTGATTGCAAAGTTTATGCAAAACAGTCGGTATATGCCATGGTTCGGCTTTCTCTTCGTCATGGGGCACATGTCCCTAAGCCATATAAGGCGTCAAGCTGCCAACAGTCCTTCTGTCGTTGACATCACAGGCGCCCAGATGGTCATGGTCATGAAGCTCACTGCCTTTTGCTGGAATGTTGCTGACGGCCAACTGCCGGACGAATTGCTCTCCGACTTCCAGAGAGACCGGGCGATCCGACAGCTCCCGAGTCTACTCGATTATGCTGGGTACATTCTCTTCTTCCCTTCGCTCTTTGCCGGACCCGCTTTCGACTACGCAGATTATCGTCGCTGGCTTGACACCACCCTGTTCGAGGTTCCCTCTCACGTTGATGCCTCCAAGAAACCTCCGACGAATAAGAGAAGAAAGATCCCCCGCAGCGGTACTCCTGCCACGTTTAAAGCAATGTGTGGACTTCTCTGGATTGCCTTGTTTGTGCTGTTGTCCACGAAATATGGATGCGAAGAAATGCTCAAGGAATCATACCTCCAGCACGCCCTGTGGCGCCGCATCTTCATCATGTACATGATCAGTCTAGTGGCGAGATTCAAGTACTACGGCGTCTGGACATTGACAGAAGGCTCATGCATATTGGCTGGACTGGGCTACAGCGGGTTCGATCCAAAAACCGGCAAGGTCCTTTGGAATCGCCTGCAAAACATTGATCCATGGGCTGTCGAGACTGCTCAAAACGCTCGCGGTTATTTGGCAGGCTGGAATATGAACACCAACAACTGGTTGCGGAACTACGTGTATCTTCGCGTAACGCCACGGGGAAAGAAGCCCGGTTTTCGAGCTAGTCTGATGACCTTTGGCACGAGCGCAATCTGGCACGGTTTCTACCCTGGCTACTATCTGACATTTATGTTGGGCAGTTTCATGCAGACGGCCGCGAAGAGTACGTACCTTCCCAACGGCAGAATTCTCTGCCTCGGATGAAAAAGCTTCTGTGCTTCAGCGCGCGCTAATTCATGCATCTAGAACTGCGCCGCCACTTGCGCCCTTTCTTTGTGGATGGCGTTACGGGCAAGTCCTTGCCGGGCAAGAAGTACTACGACCTGGCCAGCTTCCTCATCACCCAACTCACGTTCTCCTTCACCACGACGCCTTTTCTACTGCTCACGTTTTCCGATTCGCTGCGCGCCTGGTCTCGTGTATATTTCTACGGGGCCGTCTGGACCATCGCCTGCCTCGTCTTCTTTGCCTCCCCCGCCAAGGCGGCACTGAGCGCAGAGCTCGAGAAACGCCAAGAACGTGCCGGTGCAAAACTGGTGCGGACGACCAGCACGGATAGTCTGACGGGTGGAGAGCCCATCCTGGGCATCTCGAGGGACCTGGGGCGTGACGTGACGGAAGCCATGGAAGAGCTAAGAGCCGAGGTCGTGTCGCGACAGAAACACAAGTCATCCTAGAAATGCTACCCGGAGTGGGCTCGATTCCAGAGAATGTGATACGGGCCAACCTGCCAAACAGACCAGGGGAGAACCAGCATAACAAACTCGCCTGTGATATCCTGATTTTCATGATTCATTATTTCTATACATTGTGTGTCCAGCATCATTAGACAAGTATTACTTCAAGGTCTCGTTAATCATATGCTTCTTCGAGGCAAACAGAACCTCTACGCAAGGCTGACAAGGCAGCAAGATGGAAAGGGTGAAAACAATGACAGAAATGAAAGAAATGATGCTCAGAATGCAGATGCTGAACTGGCCCCACACAGTGAGCCCCAGTCTTCTAGATGCTGAAAGTTAAGGCAAGAAATGCCAGTGATATAAGAAAAAAACAAAGAGAAAAATAAAGCCATAAAAATGTGTCGGCGTGGCTAATGAGATGGTGTGGAAGGAGTGTTGTGCCAAGAAAATATTCCATCCGTCGTGAGTTGGTTCTCTCCAAAAAGACGTCTTCCAGACGTGTTTCCCGTTCGGCGGTCCTTGCAGGTCGCATCAGTCGATATTAAAAGAATATTCGTGGAGATGTAAAGATGATAAACAAAAATACGTGTCAGGGTCAAGGAATCACAAGACTCCATAGCCATTAACAATCATGAGCGCAAAGCGGAGAGCCCCGAGTCATCACTCCGGGATTTCGGACGTCCGGTTCATGCGCAAACGCGCAGCTGCGAAGGCGTAAAGTAACGGGAAGCTTCATCACTTCCACTGTTGTTGATTGCCCGTGATGCTAAGAGCCAGCACGGCGCCGATGACGAAAACGCCCACGACGGACATGTAGCGGTTGAGAGTTCTCCACCATCTTTCTCGATCATGGCACGCTGCCCTCATGGCAATTTGCCTCTGGGGATGGGTGCCCTGCTCGAGGTCCAGATGACTGGTGCTACGGGCCTTTTCTCCGAATTCCACACCATGGCGAGAGGGAAGTGGCAAGAAAGACGCGGCCATCCAGGCTGCCCCCGTGTGTTAGCGCCTTGCTGAAAGGTAGACCATGTTCGGGTCAAGGGGGCCATACCAAAGGGAAACACAAAGCCAAGCACAAAGAGCACTAACTGGATCCTGTCCCGGAAGAGCTTGTTTTCTCGCGCGGCATATCCAATAGACGGCGGTCGCCAGATGCTGTGCGTTGGGGCTCTCCTATCTCGACGAAGGTGCGGAGACCAGATACTAGACGTTTGTTTCCTGATCCTGCGGATCACCGAAAGTTGGCGAGGGGGTATTGGGGCGATGTTGTCCCAGGGTGGCTGGAACGTTGTTGGCGACCTGGGGACGGCGGACGCAGAAGAGTGCCTTTCATGATAGACGTGCTTGTCTGCGATGGAGCTCTGAAAACTCGCGGAGCGGCCCATCATCGGGCTGTGGTGGGCGCATCTGGCGAAATTCGAATACAGGGATTCAGATGACTGCCGGATGGAGAGGAGACGGCGCTCTCCACTACCGTAATAGAGCCTGTTGGACCGTGTTAGCCACCAATCTGGCATACGAGTGCGCAAAAGTCGCTGCCCCAAGAATTGTCAAATTACCTTGCCCACATAGGTATGTAGGATCGGCTAAAACTGTTGCTGTGAGAGCTGCCTGCAGAACGAAGATTCCGGTCGGAAGGGATGCCGGACAGGTAGTTGTGCAGTCTGCTCCTGGATGGATGTCGGCGGTGCGCTCCTAATTCGGCCAAGCCGTCCCCATGCTCATCTTGATTTCCAATCAGTCGTAGGCTGCTGCTGTTTGCCTCTTCTGTCCAAGGTTTGACGTAGGCTCGCTGCGGACGCTCTATCCATGATTCTGGCTGCCAAAACTCGACGTCGGCGACCACGCCAGGAGCACGTGGAGCATGTGAAGCATGCTCTGAGTCCAGATTCCCCGGCACGACATGGGACAGAGGTGAAGATGGCACGTCGCTACTCCTTTCGCTCTCCGAGACCGCCGCAGATAGCATCGAACTCGATTGACGCCTTGTTGCTTCCATACACCCAACCCCGCGTGAGACCGTGGTGTTGCCGGCAAAAATCTCGACGGAAGCAGCGCTGGAGACTGAGGTGGAGGAGCGTGTCCCGAGAGAATCTCGCGTCGTGCGCCTCGAGAGACCGGGTTGGTTGGCAAGGTGCCTCCTCGCAGGACGCAAGGGGGCAACGACGAGACTTTCCCTGGAATATTCTGGGTTCCATTGCGAGGTCAAGGTCGGAACCACAGGCGAAGCAGACGTCGAATCTTGATGGAGCACATAATTGCAGTGGCTCTCGGCAGTCCTTGGTCGAGATTGGTCGTCTGAAGATTGCTCGGACGAGGATTCGTCAAGGACCTCCACATTGGGTTGGGCGGGCGAAGGTGGCATCTGCTCGGGGTCGCCAGTGTCGAAACTCGTGAGACGTTTAGTCGGCAGGGGACATGGGGAATCGAGCGTCGGCATGTTGTAGTCTGCTTCGGACAGGGTCGAGGTAGAGGGAGAGGAATTCAGAGGTTGCTTGGAGGCGAGGTTGCGTGCTTGACCCGGGCCACCGGGTGAAGAGCCGGAAGGTGTCCAGTCAGGTGCCGAGCATGAGTCGGCCAGGAAGGAAGCGTCACGGGACACGCGGACGGTCTTTGATGAGGCGCTATTCGGGACCTTGCGCAAGCCTCCGATGAGTTGATAGTTCCATGGCGATGGGGATTCCTCGACCTGACTCTTGGGGGGCAAAGGTGTGCAGTCCCCGGAATATGGCTGAGAAGACCCGACAAGGGTGGTCGGCGGAGAAGTCGGCTGCTCCGCGGCGAAGGAGTCAGAATCCGCCCTGCGTATGGAGGAGCTTGGGGCGGCCGGTGAGAGCCGGGGCGAACGTGTCCAGTTTGTGGCGGGAGACGACGGAGATGCTTGACGCAACAGGCTGAAGGTCTTGTCCGAGTTGACAGCAATGACCCTGTTGGCGCGACGGGAGGAAGGGGAAGGCAAGACAGGAGCAGGCGGGGCGGGAAACTGGTCCCGAGCCGGGCTCAAAATTCGGTTCGTGGTATTCGCAAATTCAGCGGCAACATGGGCGTCGACAGGGTCCCGGCCCTTCCGATCCGTACCATGGACCGGGAGCAAAGCGGATGACGACTTTGCCGCAGAGGGAGGAGGACAAGTTGATGCCGAGCAATCGCCATCGGTACTAAGCCTTGGTGGAGTGTAGGGGACAACGCGGATTTGTAGTCTGTCCGGGTTGAGGGACTCGTGGTGATTCAGGGCCTTCCCATGCTTCGCAGGAGACGCCGGCATCTTCAAGCTAGACAGGGTTGGCTTCGCCGCGCAAAACGTCTGACAACATCACACCGGTTGAGGCCAATGGAGGGAGGAGATTGCGAAGCAGTAGTCGGCGCAGGGGGAAGGGAATGAATGGGTGACGTTGGCAATTCGTCCTCCACAGTCGTCACTGGAACCAGGCCTTGAACGTGTCGAATTGAGGAATTGAGTCGAGGCAGTTGCGATCAGCCCAGCGGTGATGTGGCGAGAGGCGATTGATCCTGTCGTGGCTCGTCCGACGATGCGAAATACTGCGCTGAACACGGGCCGCAGCGATTCCCACGAGGATGAAGGGCGTCGAGGGCGTCGTCGGCGTCGTCGGCGTCGTCGGGGCCTGATTCGGGCTTTCGGATCAATGCAGGACGAGTGGAGGGTCCTCGTCGGAGAGAGAGAGAGAGAGAGAGAGAGAGAGAGAGATTGGATGCTAAGAGAAGTGCCGGAAGGCTTGAGTAAAACTGTAGAGCAAGTGGCAGGCGGCCGGTGAGGATGCAGAATAGATTAAACGAGTAGTGAACGAATGTTGGATGGGTTCCAAGGAAAAGGCAGAAAAAGGAGAGGGAGAATTCAAAATGCTAGCATGGACAATGAGCGAGGGCGAGCGCAAGCGCAAGAGCGAGAGCAAGAGCGAGAGCAAGAACAGGAGCAAGAGCACAAGCAAGAGCACAAGCAAGAGCAAGAGCAAGAGCAAGAGCAAGAGCGGAGGCCAGAAAAGGAATGTAGCGGGCGTTGTTGAATCCCACAGAGTGCGGTCGAGGTCGAGTTTGGTTGATTTGGTTGACGGGCACCGGATGGCAGCAGCAGCAGCAGCAGCACGGGCGTGGCAGGGCGTGGCAGGGCAGGGCAGGGCCGAGCAGCTTGCCAGTCGCGGGCCATCCCATCCCATTATGGCGGCCTATTCCTGGACACGCTCAGCGCTCCCTGGCTGGTGTTGGCAAGCGCTCTGGGCTGGGCTGGGCTGGGCTGGGCTGGGCTGTGCGAGGCGAGGCGAGGCGAGGCGAGACGAGACGAGACGAGACGGGCCTCCCGCGTGCAGTGCCGAACGAATCCTGCCATGTTCCGACGCCAGACGACGACCGACACCCAGTCAGCCACCTGCCCACCTGCCCACCTGCCCACCTGCCCACCTGCCCACCTGCCCACCTGCCCACCTGCCCACCCCCCACCTAGTCAGTCGGCGGGCCGGCCAGGCACAACGGCGCGTAGCGCAACCCCCAGTGCCGTCCGGCGCACCAGGCCAGACCGCTGATGCCCAACGATTCCGAGGCCGGCGCCCCTCCCCCCTCCCGCCTCCCCCGCCGGGGAACAAGCAGAGCCACGGCGGGCCCGCCGCGCGAGTCGCGCCATTCAGGGAGCGCCAGCGTGCATGAATAGCGGGCGCTGTTTAATGACATGCTGCACGAGGGCCTGTCCGCTGCAGGCGGAAATTGGGAAATTGCATGTGCGCGCTTGGCGCCGCTGCTGCCGCCGTTGTCAACGTTGTCAACGTTGTCCCGAGCGATGCTCCTGGCGGATGCGCCTGGGGGTTGCGCCCGCGGGACGCGTCAGGACTCGGAATACATGCTATACACACTGGCTATGGAGTTGCGAGGCCGACGGCAGGCGAAACGACGAAACCACCTTGGCCAAACGCCCGCCACTTGACCCCGTTCTTTTGCCTCTCCTCTCATTTACTGCCCTCTTTTTTTTGGCCGTTTCTCGGCTCCTTTCTACGCTCGCCTTCTCGCTCGCCATCCCGCGCCCATCGGTCTTGTCCGAGCAGGACCAACCGACAACGTGCACTTGCATCTGCTCCCCGTCCATCCTCCAGCCACACCCGCCACACGGGAATATCCACCCGGACACGGCGTGCAGAAGTGCCGTGTACATTATTGCCTCAAGTATGTACCTCCTACCCACTAAAGTACTTGAAGTACTCACCTATTGCTTAAAGTACCCAAGTACCTAGCTAGATACTTTACTCGAGTAAGTACCTTAAGTACCGAAGATAGGCAGCAAGTACCGGCCAAAAACATGTACATGTACAAGAAGCACCATGTCAAGCCGCGTCGCGTGCTCCATCCATCACCACCACCGCCTCTGTTCCCGCCCGCGCACGCCCCTCATCTGCAGTCCCGCTCCCCAGCAAAGGCGGACGAGGTCACACCGCGCCTCGTCACCTCATGCGCCGACTTTTGCGTCTCCGGCATAGCATCGCGGACCGGCTTGTCCACGCCGTCCACTCGTCGCTTGACTTGGCGTACCCTGGTGATTTGGGGGGAAGAAAGACGGGGGAGGACGGGCGTCGCGGACAAGGGCATGCCACGGGTACTCGGGGCACGTACATTGTACATACATACATACTAGTACATATGTACATATACACACTATGTACATCACATAGCGTGCACGTTAAACTAAGACGTATGCTGCATGTTGCGAACAAAGAGGCGGGATCGGTACGGCTCCCTTCTCCGAGTAAATGTGACATTTCGTGGCCGGCGCTCACCAGCCTCCCCAACAATACGCAGGTAGATAACAACCCAAGACATCTTCAAGTACCTCTCCTACGTCTTTCCCATCCCATGCTTCGTCTCCCAAGAGATTCTAATGGCCAGTAAGAAACCTCTTACGTTATATACATATCCCTCCCAAAACTCCCAACACTTGAATTGAAAAAGAGAAGAGGAAGAGACAAGGCGAAAAAAAAAAGAAAAGAAAAAGAAAGAAAGGAACAAGAGAAAAGAAATGGCCGCATCCCACTCGTTTAATGTTCGCCAAATTGAGCCCAAGGATCCTGCCTAATCAACGACTTCATCCTCAATAAAATGAGCAAATTGGAAGCAGTATTTCAAAAATAGCAGGCTTTGAAAAAAAAAGGGCATGCTGGGCTACTGCTTGCGCAGCCATGGTGTTGACCTTCGCATGACCTGTGCGCCCGTGTTTCCTCTTTCCTACTACTGATGCCGCTGGGGTAGGCGAAAAATGTTTTCGCTCTCTTAGGCACCCATGGCTGGGATTTTCTTGCCTCTCTTGCCCAGGAGTGTGGCGTTCTCCAGGTTCAGTTCAAAGGGGCCTTTCTGTTTGTTTCGGTCCCTCACCTGTTGTCTGGCTGCGGCAGTTACAGCTGCCGAGTGCTGACCGTAGCCCTTTTCTTTGGCCCTCTCTCGCTCCCGACCACGAGCACGGGCTTCCTGGTCCCGGAGATTGGTATTTTGCATGCTCTGTTCCAGCGTATGTGTTCCCGTTTTACTTTTGCTGGCAGGGTGCTGATCGGCGTCCGCCTCATCTGAACCTCCCTTGCCACCCTGCTCTTCCTTCTCTTCCTCTTCCTCCTCCTCTTCTTCCTCCAATCCGCCAAGTGGCTTGCCCATGCCACCACCAACTCTAGTTCCCATTTGGGCCCGGCGCTTGCCTTCTTCTTCTTGGCGATGAACCGCATAACTAACGTCAAAAACTTCTCTCAGATTGACGGCGCCGGGGGACCGGAAATCGTATCTCTTCGCATCAAACTTGCTCGAATCAAAGGCTCGAAGAACTTCCGACTTCTTCTTCTCTTCCTGCGGTGTCGGTCCTGTACCCATGATCCATGGGTGAGCAAGGAACTCTCGGATGGTGAATCGCTTCTCAGGGTCGACGGTCAGGAGATGAGTTATCAGATCTTTCGCCGAACTCGAAATGTCATCCCACCACGGTGAAAGAAAGGTGTACTGTCCCCGGGCGACTTTCTCCGTAAGCACTTCGATGCTCTCGTCGTAGAATGGCGGAAAGCCGCAGAGAAGGGTGTATAGCACGCATCCCAAGGCCCACATGTCAACCGACTTTGAGTAGCGTTCATCTTTGACAATCTCGGGCGCGGTATAACCAACGGTTCCGCAAGGGGTCATGGTGGAGTTCTCCCAAACAATTTTCGACAAGCCGAAATCGGCAATTTTGATCTCGCCAATGCCTCCCGCGCCTTGCCCGGCGACAAACTCGCCTTCGTCGACCTTGTCCTCGTCGCCAACCTGCTTGGGTTTCTGAACCTTGGACGGAATGAATGCTGTGGGATAAAAGAGGATATTTTCCGGTTTGATGTCGCTATAACGATGTGGTTAGATGCGACGGGGCGGCGCAAAACAAAAAAAGTTGTGGGGGCAAGACGTGTTCTCACCGATGCACCACGCCTCTCTCTTCATGCAAGTATTCCAAGGCCCTAGCAACCCGAATGATGACGTGTCGAGATAGTTCTTCGCTGAAATACGTAAGGCGAACAATTTGATGAAACAGTTCTCCACCCGGAGCAAGTTCCAAAACAATGTAATAATATTGGTTGGACTCGGAGAAGTCAATCAGTTTGATTATGTTTGGATGGTCCAACTGACGCATGATTTGAACCTCTTTTAGGATATTGGATCGCTAGAACGACAAATGGGAAAAAAAAGGGACAAAATGTTAGTCACATTCAAAATTGATAAAGCACACTCGATAATAAGGAGCAACGATGCACAAAACAATAGAAACATAAAAAAAAACAGAAAGCGACCAAAAGAAAAACGAGTGATTAGTATGTTGAATGAAAGGAGATTGGTTGTTTTGCGCACCTCTGCTGCTTTCGGGGCCTTTTTGAAATCCGGATGTAAGTGCTTGTCACCCTATTCGGGGAGAAAGCCCCTTTTGTTGGTAACCGTTCGATAAATAATCGTAAAGCAACTCGCGAGATGAAAAGCAGGGCAAACACCGGAAAGGCATGATCCGATAAGGAGAGAGTTCAAAATGCACGTGGAAACAGGGGAAGCGTATACGAAAAGAGGGGAAGAAGAAACCACCTCCCTTTCTTTTAGGAAGAGAGAGAGGAGAAAAGGAGAGGAGAATAACAAGAAGGACATATACCCGAAATGAAGAACAGAAAAACTTACTTGCGCACTGTTCATTTCATATTTTCGAACGACTTTGATGGCAACTTCACCGGCGTCGCCTTTCAAGTCACGGGCGCGATAAACATTACTGAACGCACCATCGCCCATCTTCTCAATCAACTCCCATCGTTCCAAGCCGGGGTACCGTGGAAATTTACTTCTGCTTGCATTTTCTTCGGCGACCAATTTGGCGAGGCTGGCGTCATCGACACGCTTCGTGGATGTACTTCTTGACTTGTCCTGAAGGTCTTGATGTGGTTCAACATGGTGGGCCGCGGCGTGAGCTGCTTGAGCGACACGGTTAGCAGCGTCCCCTGGAGCTTGGGAGTAGGCTTCCTGAGGCTCTTTGGGAGGGATGTGCTGGTGTAGTGTGGGATCCGAAATGTTCATTTTCTTGTCGTTGGTAGGTTGTGGTGGGGGATGAGCAGCGGCAGAGTCATTCTTGCGAGGGGACTCGTCATTCAGATTGACATTGCGCGCTTGTTTCCCTGGAGAGAGAACTTGTCAGAAGGAACTGGACTCGGGGCAGCTGGACAATGAAATGCATGAAGGCATGACTAGTCAGGACTGGAAGAGGGAAGACCGTGCGTGTATTTTCACAGCGTCTTGTGGCGACGGGCCAAAATGCGGGTTTGGACAAAAACCTACCATGGCGAATGAAGTTCTTGAGCTGCTGGATTGTCGACATGGCTGCCGTCAAACAACGATGACGCCGGCGAGCGACTCGACGAAGCACCTGGGCAAATTTGTGTTTGATGGTTGCCGTGCTGTGAGCTGCAGTGTCGGTGGCCAGCGTCGTCAATGAGAACTGGGCAGGCACAGCAAAGTGTGTGGTCCAATACCACCAGTATTAAATGGTGCCAGGCGGTGCCGGGCGGTGCCGGGCGATGACTTGCGATAGATGACGCGGGGATTGGCGGATAATAAACCGGGTGCGCGAAACAGAGTATCGCAGGTCGAGTCGAAGTCTAGGTTGAGAAGACGACTGAAGTTTTTTTTTTTTTTCTACTCTTGAAGGGTCAGAGAGGAAGGACGAGAGACAGTCTATTCGTCTAAGCAAATAGTAGCAGAACAGATGTGCCAGCGGTGGTGCGATTCGGAGATGCGATAAAAGCGACGAAGAGCAGAAGTGCGTGGGTGGGAAAGGAAGAAACGAAAGGTCTGTGGTCCAAGGAGATTGACGTCTGGTCTGATCAGGCCTGGTCTGCCTGGTCTGGTCTGGTCTGGTATTGTGGATGGGGACATTGACATTCGGGCCAGTTGACAGGCAAACCACAAAACGAGCTAGGCTGGTGAGTGGGGGAGCGGGCGGGCAACAAACAGGAGAGGAACGAGACGGGCAACGCAGCACCGTCACTTTTTTTTCTCTTATTTTTTTCTGTACCTTCCTCTCTCTCTCCCTCTTGCTTAATTTTTTTTTTCTCTGTCGCTGGTGGCAGGGCAGCTGGGCAGGTAACGTCAAGGCTGCATTGTCGGCTCCGCCAGTGACTTCTTCTCTAGGTCGGTGCGGCGAGAGGCCAGTGGTCCCCTACTTCTTTTGGTCCTCTTAAGTCAGCACCAGACGAAGACGAAACTTGAGGCGAAAGTGGGCCAGCCGTCGTAGGTCAGTCTTTGGAGATGAGGTCACCAGCGTTGTCGACTGGCTAGGACAGGCAGCCCGGTCTGGTTCCCGTCGCCCTATCCGGTGCCGACCCTTGGTCCAGGGGCCCCCGTCCAGGCGAGTCCAGTCCAGTCCAGCGACCGAATCAGACGCCCGTTGGTGCTGGCGTTGGTGCTGGCTGGGTACTACCAGAACAGACAAGACCAGACCGGACCGGACCTATTTGGCGGCCCCCAGCTCAAGAGCCAGGCAGCTGCCAGGCACTGCCAGCCAGCCGGCCCGTGTCTTCGCGAGTACTGAGCCGACCGATGCGGCTGGCGAAATGCCAGGGCCAGGTCTTCCGCAGACGAAACCCTCTATAGCTCCCGTGGTTTCATCGTCTGGTCCATGGAGCCGCAGGGCCATGCCGTGGCAGAGACGGCGATGAGCCCCATCCGCCGAAACTCCCAGATGGGCGTCCGATCATGATGTCAGATGGCGACGCTGGCCGCTGGCCGCCGCCCGCCGCCCGCTGCCATACGGCTGCCCTCCATCCGCTCATCGCCTCCAGGGCTCTCGGGGCGGACGTGGCTAGACTCGAACGCGAGATTGTCACAGAAAAGAAAAGACGACAATTGTCACATTGGCTCTAGGCCCTATCCAGCTGAGTCCGCCCCTGGCGTCTTGGACATTTGGCACATACTTTACTTACCTACTTCTTAAGGTAAGTACCTAAGTAAGTAGGTACTGTACATACATGTGTATGTACCTCGAAAATGACGAGCAGACATTAGTTGTGCTTTGACATACGTCATGGTTCAGCCGGACTCTGGCCGGTCCTCGTCTAGCCTCGCCAATCACGTCTTGTGCTCGCGCGCCCAGAGCGTCGAGAAGGCTGGTCTGGACCTGGCTGGGACCACTCGTGTTGCACGTCAACGTGGGAGGCAGGTCTAGGCCCTTCTGGCCAAGTACTAGGTACCCAGGTATTTCCCTTCCCCTCGTCGGGGAGCGTGGAGCGTGGAGCGTGGAGCGTGGAGCATGGGACGTGGACACGGGGCGAGGCGCGGACTCGACAATCTGCAGATACTAAAGGCGCGGAAGCGTGGAAGCGTGGAAGCGTGGAAGCGCGGAAGCACGATGCGGGATGAGGGATGAGGGATGAGGGATGCCGCAGCGGCTTCACTTCCCTGTCTACGCTGTCGTACATTCGTTGCCCGTGAAGGGTTCCAGGTCGGAAGATGCCTCGTAGTGTTAGCGTTTCTCTATGGACTATTTTCGTTTCTGTGAGTCTGGAAGCCCGACATGCACGGTGACGCCCCCCCCCCCCCGGATTTCTTCTGTCGTGGAGCACATGCACGCACTTATGCCTCCCTGGCATCTCATGTTGTCTCTAGGCGCCAGGTGCGGCTGGCACTTTTTCGGGACCTCCGTTCTGCTGGAAATGCCATCAACAGGTGGGTAGGTACCAGTCACAGAAAACGCTTGGAATTAGCCTTGGTTTCTACCGGGCTGGGCCCTCGCACGACGCTGAATGAAGAACTGGGGAGCACAAGAACAAAAGGCCGCCTCAAGACTTGTCCCACCACCGCTCCCTGAGGCAGCGACGAGATCAGGAAGCGTCGCAAATAGCCAGGTGGATATTGGGGAACCGCCATGATTCCTTTTTTTTTTCAAATGCTCCTTAGTCCCGGTCAGATTACGTCAGTCGCGCACTAGAGCCGCGCAAAATAATGGCGGGCAAACAAGTACTCCCCCTAAAAAAAGGGTCCATAAAGACGTCAGACATGATGACATATCTGGTATGACTCGCCTACTTCCTAAAGTATCTAGGTATTTACCTACTAGACATTTTTTCCCCATGGCATCCGATACAAGCTGCCGTCCGTCCGCTACGATCGGCCGGCTTTGCGGCGACGGCGGACACGCTCGCGTCGTCGCAAGGACATCTGCCAACAAAAGCCAGCGATCATCACCAGGCCCACAGGCTATCCGGGCATTTCTTGCTCGCGGTGCTTCTCGTGGCCATCAGAAGCATCCCGTCCATCGTGGCTTTTGTGCCTGATCAGCGATGGCCGAAGCGATGGCCGACCAACCCAGGACATTTGATGTCATTCGACGTGTTTCTTGAACCTCCACACCCTCTGCCCTCCCTCCCGTCTGACCCAGCAGCGGCAGGGAGGGCTGCTTTTTTTGTTCCGTGTCTCAGCACACTAGTGATGTGCCAACAGTTGACAGCAACGTACTCGGTGCTCATACGCAGCGTTGGCGTTCTCGTGCCGTGTCACGCGAATATCCGGGCCTGAGTCCTGCACACATGAGGGTGCCAGGGACGCGCCTTGTTAGTAATTGACGTAATGAACGACAAACCTTTTATCCAGTTTCTTGTCGGGTCGTTACACGTGCACCGTTACAAATCATGGGCAAGTATGCTGCCTACCTGGTACCTACCTACTTGCTTACCTGCTACGTGTATCCAGCTAATACTAAGTACGCCCGTACATATTGTATGTACATACATGTACTCCCACGCCGTGACGCTATTTTGCGGCGATAATCAGCATCTCCTCCCTTTTGTCTTACCCTGCAAACAAAAGTACACTACAGATTTTCCCGCCCCCAAAGGCAACTGCTTCGCCCGACTCCTCTTCCTTTAGATCGGGCCACTCTCTGCAGCTCACACTCCCGGCACTTGGAGCAGAGAGTCGCCGCCGACGATCTGACAATTTGGTTGCATCGCGGGATTGTGTCGCAGCATCGTCAAGGCAGGCCTGGCTTGTGCAACAACAGCACACACGACCGTGGCAATGCAATCCTGCAAAGGGGCGGCGAAACATCATCGTCATCATCGCTTTACGGCCATGACGTCAAACACTGTTCTACTGTCCTGCTCGAACTTTCGAAAGGCTGGCATGCACCAAGCCTGTCCATAAATCATACCAGAGATGTGTCCAGGATGTGGGATGTGAATAAATAGCATACCCTTTTGTTTTTTTTTTTTTAAAAAAAAAGAAAGAAAGAAAGAAAGAAACCGCGTCTAGATATTATATTGCTCGTATCATCTGCAAGCACGCAGAGCGGTATACACTCTTTTCAGTATGTGTGGGTGGTTTATAGTTTATCCAACGAAGCCCCCCCCCCCCAAAAAAAGCACACAGGACCGTTTCTCCCGAATCCGAAAGGTTGTGCAAGTCTCCTTCCATCACATAGCTCAAATATCCTAGAATCGTCGTTACTGGAACCAAATTATATAAACTTCCGTGATGGCTCGGCATTGAGGCGCAGTGTTTGTGCGTGGCCGGATCCGGAAAGAGCGGAGTTGTCATGTCCAAGTCATATTCCTAGCCTCTATCTGGCCCAGCCCTTGCGCGTTCGAGCGGCGTCACAGCCATCCTCGGCTGATTAGACAGTCGCTGCATGACCCATTGCCATGGGAGATATGGGCGACATGAATTACCTCCAACATGTCAGGCGAACAACTCCCGAAACGTCCAAGTCGTCTTGTGCCGGTTGACCCCAACGCCAAATAATGTTACATAGTGTACGGTCCAAGTGAAGCTCCCACGCTCCTCTTCGCGGAAATTATGTAGTCCGATCTCCGAGGAAGAAAGAAAGAAAAACATTCTCTATAACTCCTCAACGTCCATCCCTTCGCCATTGACTTGCCCAGGGGGACCATCCTTCTTGGGCATGGTGGCCTCCTTGTCAATCATTTGTCTAGATACAGCCACAATGTTATCCTCAATTAACTCCTGTCCGACATCCTCCAAGTGCTTCTTTGGATCAAGTTTGCCGACGTAGCGCGTCTTGAGTTGCTCCTTTGTCAGCTCAGTTTCTTCCTTGACCCTCTTCTCATACCCATCAGCCAGGCTGACAAGTCGTTGCAGTCGTTCCTTATTCTTGTCACCTTCTGATCGGAAGTCGTTCATCTCCAGTGCCTCGGTCCAAACGTGCTTGTGGAGATTCATCAGCATATTCTCTTCCAGCGCTGTTTTCCGGTAGTTGATGGCAATAGAGTAATAGTGTCGGTTTAGTCCGTGAATCAACGCCTGAATCGAAGGCTTGTTCAAGTGTCCCAAGTTGCTGGTGCTCTGACGAGGTTCCTGTCCCATCATCAGGAGCTGTGGGTTAATGAGACGGAAGGCATCGATGACAACTTTGCCCTTGACAGACTGGATTGGATCGACGACGACGGCAACTGCGCGGGGGTTGAGCTGCTCGAAGGATTGTTGTGTGTTGATATCAACCGAAGAAAGCCAGCAGCCGAAACCAGGATGTGAGTGGTACCAGCCTACTACTGATTCAGGTCTGTTCAAAGCAAATGGGTAATCAGTCTCAATTAGCATGGGTCAGTCAATTTCCGAACCCAACGAAAGGCTTACCGTCCTGTTTGTCGCAACATGTCCATCATCTTGGTCTGGAAAACAGGGTCGACAGCTTCGACACTGACTCCTGTACCGCTTTGAGGCATGGCGAAGACGTCCATGACCTTGACCGTGAAATCATCCACGAATTCTCCCAGCATGAGGCCCATGACTTCCATGGGCACGCCGGCGCGGCCATGTCGCAGCATCTTCAAGAGCGCCAACGAGGAAATATAAACTGTCTCGGAGTTGTCAATCAGGCTCGTGTTGTCCTGTAGCGACAATAATTTAGCAAGCTGTCCTGTGATCCGTAGCTAGAAAGGCCAGCGTTGGAGCTGCGCTCACCGTGCCGTGAGCAGCGCCTCCTATGCTCATACCACCGCCACCAAGCAGATTCCTGAATCTTTCCATTGTAAACGGTCGGTAAAACGGCAATAAACCTGATTGATGTTTCCACCGAAAAGAAAAAGAAAGACAGAGACCACCACCGGTAGTTCAAGTGGGATGTCCTCGACAAAAGGTGGTTGGTTGTGTGTTAGGCCTGGCCCATCAGAAGCTTTGTTCGGCCCGCGTTGACGACAGCACCGGCAGCCTGCTCAGAGTGACAGGCTGAGTAAGAAGAGTCACGTGCACCGCAGCTGTTGTTTCCCTTGCTGGACGCATCCATGTTGCCGGGGGCGCATATGTGGAGTCTGAGCTACGCGCATTAGTGGTCGGACTATCGTCGGACCGAGCGTAGCGAGGGCGAGAGCAAAGCTTATAAAACGCACAACCATTTCATTTCTACACATTTTTGCTGATATAATCATACAATTGCCTTAGTAGAAGCGCCACCGCGCGTACGATATGTACGCGCGGTGGTGAGAGTTATGAGACCGTCAGGTATACTACCTACAACTTCACTGTTCGAAACCTGGTAGTGAGAAAAACCACTAAACGGCTTAGTAAGAAAGGATTGCCTAGAACTAATTAAGCTAGTGTGTCACTAGTATTACTCTAGGAGCTAGGGGGTGTATTGCCGTATAAGGATACCTAATGACACCCCGTGCATGTACATAAAGCTTGTACTACCCAACATGCGACTACTTAACTGATCCGTCGCGACTTTCTTGCGACGCTCCGACTTTCTCTTCTCACCTCTTCATTCCATCCACAATGTTATGACCTCCTTAACGGACTTCTTGATACCCTCTTGAGTACTTCGGCAAAGTCCTTGTTCCCCCAGACACCTCATTCGCAGTGATGGGAGAATCCAACAAAGCCCAGCTGGGCTCTATAGCCCTCAATGAGTCGTCCCCCAAGAAAGTCGCGTACTTCTACGACTCAGACATCGGGAACTATGCTTACGTTACTGGGCACCCGATGAAGCCTCACAGAATTCGCCTTGCCCATAGCTTGATTATGCAATATAATCTATATTTGAAGATGGAGATTTACGTGAGCATCACCACCTCCCCAACACTGGCCTTGTTGACGTCGAACAAAAAAACACAAGAGACAACGAAAAATCAAGACAGATCTTGCTGACTGGTTCGCAGCGCGCCAAACCCGCTAGTCGAGGAGAGATGACCCAGTTTCACACCGATGACTATATCGACTTCTTGCAGAAGGTTACGCCCGATAACATGGACAGTTATATGCGCGAGCAGGGTAAGTACAACGTCGGTGATGACTGCCCTGTTTTCGATGGGCTCTTTGAGTTCTGCGGCATCAGTGCGGGTGGCAGCATGGAAGGTGCTGCTCGCCTGAATCGACAGAAATGCGACATTGCGGTCAATTGGGCTGGTGGTTTGCATCACGCCAAGAAGTGTGAAGCGAGCGGCTTCTGCTACGTAAATGGTAAGTCTTCACCTGTTGTCTCATTCGTGCTCCATGCATATGCATTTATTTGACCATTTAATCGGAATAGATATTGTACTGGGTATCCTCGAGCTTCTCCGATTCATGAAGCGTGTCCTTTACATCGACATTGATGTTCACCATGGCGATGGTGTTGAAGAAGCATTCTACACCACGGACCGAGTCATGACAGTCTCGTTCCATAAATATGGCGAATACTTTCCCGGGACCGGAGAACTTCGCGATATCGGCATTGGTCAAGGAAAGAATTACTCGGTGAATTTCCCACTCCGCGACGGCATCACGGACGAGTCTTATAAATCCATCTTTGAGCCAGTCATAGAGAATGTCATGAAATATTACCAGCCAGACGCTGTTGTCCTTCAATGCGGAGGTGACAGTCTCTCTGGTGACCGTCTCGGTTGCTTCAACCTAAGCATGGACGGCCACGCTAATTGCGTGAATTACGTCAAGAGCTTCGGTTTACCGACATTGGTCCTGGGCGGCGGCGGTTACACCATGAGGAATGTTGCTCGTACATGGGCTTACGAGACTGGCGTCTTGGTCGGGCAAGATATGGACCGAGTGCTTCCGTATAATGAATATTACGAAGTGAGCCCCCTTTTTGTCGACACGTCTCCAACGCACTGTCCACTAACCATTTTATGCAGTACTACGCCCCCGATTTCGAGTTGAATGTGCGATCCTCCAATATGGAAAACTCAAACAGCAGAGAGTATCTGGATAAGATTACTGCGGCAGTCATTGACAACCTCCGCCAAACGGGACCGGCGCCCTCTGTGCAGATGCAAGATGTACCGAGAAGGCCGTTTGGCGGCATGACGGACGAAGAAGAAGCAGAATTGGACGATTTAGACGAGGACGAGAACAAGGATGTGCGAATGACTGAACACCGCTGGGATAAGCATGTGGAGAACGGGGCCGAGTTTGAACCCAGTGATGACGACGAGATGGCATCTGCCAATGGAGCTACTCGAAGCAATAGTAACAAGCGCGCTCTGACCGACTTTCGAAATGCCGAGGAGACGGAGAACAGTGGTAGCAAATCGCCAAAGACCAAGCAAGGCGACAATAGCAATGGTACGGCCGAAGGAGAAGCACACGATGTCAATGACGATACAATTGAAGACGTCAATATCGTTCAAGAGCCTGTACCCGACGCTCCCGAAGAAGACAAAGAGGAGCCCGAGCCTGAGAAGCAGACAGTCGATGCTGATGGCGATGTCGGTATGACGGACGCTGCCGTTACCGCGGATGAGGAGACGGCCATCAAAAAAGAGGAAACGGAACACGCGCCAGCTCCAGAGGCAGCAAAGGTGGGAGAACAGGACGGAGAAAAGATGGCTCAAGAGATAACAGCTGCGACAGAGCCAGCGAACCCCGTTGCTGAGACGGCAGACGGTTCGAAAGAAAGAAAGACTGACGATGACGAGCAAGCCGCTGAGAAGGCTGTTGAAGAACTCGCAGGCACAGAAAGCACCAAAGAAGGACCGGAGGCTTTGCCAGTGGACGAGCAGAACAAGAAGCGAGACGAAACGGCAGATGAACCATCCAAGTAGGAGGGCAACGAGGCAACATTTAACGCCGATGGCCTCTGCATTCAGAAATGCGATGCTTTTTCTGTCATCTGTGCACCATTTATTCTTCTTTGGGCTCGAACGAAATGGGGACTTTTTTTGGGACAAGGTGTAATTGTAGACTCGTGGGAAAAACTGACGAGATGTGGCGTTTTTGGCGCAAGGCACACTATTAGCTGGTTGGCATGAACCATTCATTATGAGGTTTATTCATATGCAAAAGTTGACTTCATTTTGCTTGTATATCTATATATCCCTCGTTCATACCGCGATTTGGATGAGTCTTGTTCTTTGTACGCGAGATACCTAACAGAGATTGATGGGAACGATTAGAAAATGCACTGTACTAGGTACATTACCGTGGATGACATGGAATAGAATAGCCCACCACCGTCATGGTCGAGTGAGTGGTCGTGCCACGCCCAGTACACCCCTAGTGTCACCCGCCTAGCGGCGCAGGCACCGATATTCCTCCGAGCTCCGCGACACTGTCAGTTGCATTACACCAGACTGACCAACTTTTTTTTTCTTTTGCACATGGCATGCGGGGACCAAGTCTGGTAAACCTCTACACTGCACCACAATCACCAGCCAAAATCCCGACACCAACCACACAATTGGATACCTGCCTCCAGCTTGACTGCCGGGACGAGACTTTTCGGTCTCTCGGTGTAGCAATACTTCTTTTCCCCCGTTTGCATAGTCGCATCATCAATAGCATAGTATCGGATACAGGCCCATTGGCTTTCTTCTTTCTTCTTTCTTCTTTCTTCTTTCTTCTTTCTTCTTTCTTCTTTCTTTCTTCTTTCTTCTTTCTCTTGTTCTTTTTTCCTTTTCCTTATATCTATATATATATACGCACGCACGCACACACCTTGAGCTTGTATTTCTTTGCGCCGACTAGTCCTCGCTCGCTCGTATCATCCATCAAAGCGCTGAGTCGCCAGGACCACTCGCGATGCCTGCCCCCGCGGCGTCCGCCTCTGGCGACAGCGAGTCAGAGGCTGCAAAACTTGCCGTTTGGAAAGAGGCGCTTTATGAAAGATGCAAAGAATTCGGTCCGGGCAATGACTTGTTTTCGCAGGATGACCTGCTACGACTGGATGTCATTCCAAACAAGGATCTGCTGCTGTTGGCGCGGGTCGTGCAGTCGCTCAGCGATGACAAGCTGTTTATTACGATGAGGGAGGCCAGTGGCCAGGTCCTTTGGAAATGGAGAGATGCGCAAGAAGCTCACAAGTGAGTCCTTTCTCCATCTGCTTTTGAATGTGAAGAAGGAAAAAAATAATAATAAACGGACAAGGAACAGTCAGCTAACCAAGGTTTCTCCCTCTTGTTTGCAGGTACAAACAGTGCTCGACCGACGAACAAGTCATGGTGTACTCTTTAATCGACGATTCGGGCGGCGACGGAATCTGGTCACAAACGCTCCAGAAACGCCTGAATATGCACGATTCGGTTTTAAAAAACGCCCTCAAGCAGCTTCAGACAAAGGGTCTCATTGCGCCGTTCAAGAACGTCGAGCACCCCAATAAAAAGATGTTCATCAAGGCGTCTATAAGACCGAGCGATCGCGCGACCGGAGGACCCTGGTACACGGACCAGAACCTCGACGAGGCCTTTATTGAAGAGTTGCAGCGCGTCGTCTTTGATTTCGTCAAGCGCCAGAGCGGATATCTTAGCACGCATGGCGGCGGCGCTGCGGCGGCGAGAAGTCAAGTGCCCCGTAAAGGCGTGGTCAAGGGCGGAGTGGAGAGGGGCAAGAAGAGAGACGCAAGCGAAATGAGTAAACCGCCTGCCAAGGCAGTCAAGACAGCTGCGGGCACGACAGCGAGGAAAGAAGCCGTGCGACTTCCCTTGCCGGCTGGATACACTGGTTACCCGACGGTACGAGATATCGCTCGGTTATTATCGAGCAGTGGCATCACAAACAATACCATCCTGTCCGAGGGCGACGTCAAGAAATTGGTCGACGTCTTGGTATGGGACAACCTCATCGAGCCGATCAAGGTGGCCGGCAAGCTAGGCTACCGCGTGTCTCGCATAGCAAAGCAATCCACAGAGAGCTGGGCCGGACGAGACGATGCGAGCGGGCGGGACGGGGGACCGGAGCCGCACACGAGTCCCTACACGGAGGCCCCGTGTGGGAAATGTCCCGTCTTTGACCTTTGCGAAGAAGGAGGCCCCGTGGGACCTAGCAATTGCGAGTACTTCCAAAGGTGGCTCGGGAAGGACTTGGAGTAGGATCGAGTCTCGATACGACAGAAGATGTGCCGCACGGGGGGAAGTAGGTTCCCACGTTGTCTGAGATTTCTGCTGGCTCCTCATCTGTACGGTCGGTGGAGGTTATGCCTTTTTTCCCCTTCTTTTTGTTTCCGAGCGCACACTCACAACGAAGGGTTCTACATGCATGGGTTCGGAGTTTTTGAATTTATGTTACAGAGGTCCCGGGTCTGGACCGGGATAAGGCAAGCATAACTACGGCGTACACGGTTCGAGTTGAAATATTTTTTAGACGAAGCGTTTACCTGGACCCTTTGGGACGATGCATTTCGTACTTGTTTATCTTTATGCTTATCCCCGACATGACATCTATTTCTACAGGCAAGAGGAATTAATTTTTTCAAATCGTCCGCAGCATTCCTATCGCTAACAGACCGCGTACTTTCCGTACCATGAAATAAACCTAGCATTTGCATGCCACTGCGACTCATGTATCATGCAACCAACCATTTTTCTTTCTTCTCTCCCTTTCTTTTTTTCAAGTTTCGAAACCAAAAAGAATTGCATGGCTATTTGGTAGTTTATAGCTCGCCAGATTTGACGATGGTGGGACTCTTGTTGTATCTTATGTCACCGGTCTGGGATCCGGTAGCCTCGACGGCTTTGACGACCTTCATCGACTCATCATCGGCAACTGCGCCGAAGACGACATGGCGTCCGTTGAGCCAAGAGGTGACGACCGTAGTGATGAAGAATTGCGAGCCGTTGCTGGCCAGTCACAAAGGTTAGCTGCGAAATCGGGTGGCCATGCCATGTTTACGGCCATTGCTATTTTACTAGCACCGGTAGAGGTTTCTGATGTCAAGAGGCTTTCGCTTACGTGTTGGGACCGGCGTTAGCCATGGACAAAAGACCAGGGCGGTCGTGCGCCAGCTTGAAGTTTTCGTCGGCAAACTTGTCACCGTAAATGGATACGCCACCAGTTCCCTGTGTGTCGCCGTAAGTATAAAATCACTTCTTGTTTACTGACGTTGACCGCCTCGAAGCCGACTTACGTTGCCCCGGGTAAAGTCTCCGCCTTGAAGCATGAAACCGGGAATTACGCGGTGGAATGAGGATTTCTCATAGCCCATGCCTTTCTCGCCGGTGCAGAGCGCGCGAAAGTTCTCGGCAGTCTTGGGAACGACATCGTCGAAGAGCTCGAAGTTGATGCGGCCGGTTTGCTCTAGTGACAACAATAGTCAGCATGAAAATGTACGTTTTGATTCTGACCCCGACAGCGGCCAACGGCGGTAAGGTAACAAAGAAAGGTATCACAGGAAGATGACCAGCTTGCGAGGCTGCGCGAGATCGATCTGCCATTGACATGTCGCTTCATGTCCACGAAGGGGTCAAATGCACTAGCTGTTGCATGACGTAGAGGCGCGCAAAGTAACAAGTTGACCGTGATGTGAAATCGAGGGCATAAGCTGGCAGTACTAACCCTCGATAGCCCCAGTAGGCTTCCCGTTCTTGAAGACGGGACCCACCCAGCTCATATCGAAGAAGCTTGCACGAGTTGTTAGTCGGCCGACGGGCTTGGGGAGAGCGACAGGACATACACCTTCTTGACCATGGCTGCTGATGTAACAGAAAAGTGGCGGGGGGCTTGGAATGTGCCGGGAGCAGATGCGAGTCGGGGATGAGAAAAGACTCGCGACGCCGAAGTGCAGAGGTTGTGGCGGGGCAGGAGGGGTCGAAGAAGTGTTGGTCGCATTTTGAGATAGCTAGAGGGTTAGCTCCAAGGTTGTTAGCCGTGTAAAGTTGAGGACGCCGTTGCGACCAATAATGGGGGAGTTTGCGGAGGGGGGTGATGACTGCCACGCCTGTCTTGACATGGCTGTCTCGACATGGGGACGCCGCTCCTGTGCGATTCTGCCGACAGGGAGAAGCAATCGCAGCCGGCCTCAGATAGTCTTGGGTCGTGCCGGTCTCGTCGCGCCAGCGCCAGCGCCGAGGCGTGATGGGAGGGAGCACCATCGTGAGAAAAAACCAAGGCGGTTTCCATCACCACCCCCCCCTACTGCTGCTCGACATCGACAACCGCAAAACGAAAGTGCCACGACGGAAGGCCAGCGGACCAAGCAGTTCGAAGCAGATCGCTCCTGGGCTGCGACGTCGATGGACTAGCTGTTCAGGGATGCGTAAACGGGTGCCGAACCCCCATCGGTCGGCCTTGGAGCTTCCCCTGGCGCTGCGGACACTGGCCGGAAGGACAAACAGACGGAGGGACAAAGAAAGACAAACATTGCACATACCTGAGGAAGGATGCCGCTGAAAAATTGATACAAGTAGTAATACAGAGATGAAATGGGATTGATTTGAATGATGGTGCTGCGGATGAGAATGTCCAAGCTGCACTCGCTGAAAGGGAAAAATTTGGCCGAAGCCAGGGTGTTTCAAACCAGTAAGCCCGAGGTCCCGAGTAAGTCTCCGGTACTTTGGCTTCACGCGCTCACGGGACCTGGTTGGTACTGAGTACCTGGGTGGGTAGGTTAAGTAGTTGGTGTTAACACTTTTCTGCCAGGATCCAGGTGACCTCTATCCTTTGCCAATTCCAGTCTCTTGACGACCTGGCAGTAATTCCTGCCTTCACAGACCTTTTGGTTCAGAGACGTCCCAATGCTCCGTTGTGCTTCATGATTGTGTACGGGCCTAGATACTAAGTACCTAGGTACCTAGGTACCTAGGTAGGTACCCAAGTACTGCGCACCTAGGTAGTTGGTACACGCAAGACATGGAATGTCAATGTCGACTGTACTCGATGACGACAATCACGTGATCTCCCCTTTTTTGACCATTGTCAGCCGGCGTAAATATGTGGGGTCACGACACACCCCGAGATGAGTGAGTGATCGGCTTGTGCCAAGTTGGGCTCTCTGGCGTCAATAGAGTTGGCCACTTCCATCCTATGCACGGCACGACTTCTCACCTCCCCCAGGGACCATACAACACTCCGTCTCGTAGGCTACATTCTGTTTGATCGATATCAAAATGGATTTCAACGATCTCAAGAGCACTGTCTCCAACCTGACCTTGTACGACCTCAAGGCAGGCTTCCGCAAAGCTCAAAATGGTATGCAATCGCCATCTCGTCAGCGAGGTATTTGTCTCTCACATCAAGTCTCGATAGCTGTCATGAACTACACGGAAATGGAGTCCAAGGTAATTTCTTGTGGATCTCGGCCGTGCCCATTGTGCCGGCTCAGCCCAGCGCGGATCTAACACGGTCGTCCACAGGTCAGAGAAGCGACGAATAATGAGCCTTGGGGCGCTTCATCGACATTGATGCAAGAAATTGCCAATGGCACCTTCAGCTAGTACGCCAGCGAACCAAATATCAAGTACATCTATGTACTAAATGCTTTTTTTCTCTTTCTCTTTAGTCAAACGCTCAACGAGATCATGCCCATGATCTATCGTCGATTCACCGAAAAATCCGCCGAGGAGTGGCGACAAATCTACAAGGCCTTGCAACTGCTCGAGTTCCTCATCAAACACGGCTCTGAGAGGGTCATTGATGATGCTCGTGGCCATATAGCTCTTCTCAAAATGCTGCGGCAATTCCACTTCATCGATCAGAACGGCAAGGACCAAGGCATCAATGTTCGAAACCGAGCGAAGGAACTGGCCGAGCTGCTCGGCGATGTTGAGCGTATACGTTCTGAACGCAAGAAGGCTAGGGCGACGAAAAACAAGTATACCGGTGTCGAAGGTGGTGTGACATTTGGAGGTGGCTTTTCGGGAGGGAGCAGTGGCAGATATGGCGGTTTTGGCAGCGAGTCTGCCAACTACGGCGGCTACTCAGGCGGTGGTGTCTATGGGGATGGCGGTGGTTTCGGCGGCGAGACCGACGGATACCGCGAGTCTGGTGGTGGCAGCGGTAGTCGCAGCCGGTCCGATCAATTCCAAGAGTATAACGAATTTGACGAAGGAGATAGACCATCCGGTTCTTCGAGAGCGGCCCGCAGAACAGAGCGAGCTTCATCCAAGAAGGCAGTCGCCGAACCTCCAAAGAAGAAAGAGCCAGAGGTTGACTTGTTTTCCTTCGACGAGCCCATACAGACGACTGGGTCTGCGCCGCCTACGGGCACTCAAAGCTCCGGCCTGGCTGATTTGGCCGGACCATCCGGCGGAACCGGTGTCTCTGCTAACGACGACGACGAGTTTGACGACTTCCAGTCTGCGACTCCAGCGCCCCAACAGTTAGCGCAGACTCTCCCTGCAACCCTTACTTCCACGGCTCCATCAACAACACTGTTTGCGGCCCCGAAGCCGGTCTCTGCTCCTCAGACTGCCGACCTTAATCAAATGGTCAGCGCATCTTCCATGTCACCGGCTCCTAGCGCGACTACTGCTTCGGGGGTGAACTACTCTGCTTTTGCAGCGCCTGCCGCACAAACCCAAGCGCCCAGGTCAACGAGCTTCCAATCACCAGGACCCAACTATTTCGGCGGCATTCAAGCAAACGCTTCAAGCTCAAGCCAGCACAGCATGTCGAATGTAACATCCAGCGGTCCGACAACCATGGCAAACGCGAAGCCGGTGACGAGCCCGAGTGCCAAATCTGTCGGGGTCGGTGCGGGGGGTGACGCCTTTGGTGAGCTCTGGGGCAAAGCCAGCGTGGGCTTGAAAAAGACGGACAGGTCGTCGGGAGCGCCAGCCATGGGCCAGTTGGCAAAGGAGAAGAGCAGTGCTGGTATCTGGGGAGCGCCTGCTTCTGGCTCTCAATCTAGTCATGGAGGTGCATCCGCGGGGAATGCTGGCTCAGCATCGGGTGATCTGCTTGGCTAGGGCACCAGTGTGCTGCCTGACCCGTGTTCCATTCCTTCTATTAGACAAACACAGCAAGCGCAGTGAAGCGCCTGGCAATTGTCTTGAAGGTAGATCGAGTCGCTACTCGGATATCTACCTAGCTAGCTTAGGTAGGTAGGTGGGTACCTAAGTCGGTAGGCAGGTCTCTAGAATATATCGGTCAAGAAAAAAAGAAAAAAAAGAAAGGTCTTCACCGACAGCGGCGAAGAAGTGCATATATCGTGCTTTATAGTTGACATATGATCAGGCGAATGTGCGTATGAAACCGGCATGTAATTAGTCTATTCATAATTCATCCTGTTCTTTTTCTTGTCTTTTTTCTCCTTTTCTCCTTCTTTCTTCGTTATTTTTCGAGCACAGCAAAAGCATTCCGGTCTTCGGTTCCTCCCCCAACCCTCCCCCAACCCCCCTCAACAAATGACCCGCTCCCTACGCCTTCTTTCTTCCCCTTCTTTGTTCAAGTTGGTGATAGACATTTGGCGGCAGAAATTCAGGAAATGCGCCGTCGGCAACTTGGTCGTCGGTTCTACCGTTGGTAGCCTTGTTGGATGACGTGCTTGCAGCGGGCAGCCAAAGCATTCGTGCCACGGCCTCCTTTATGCTTCTTTTCACCTCACACAGGGTCGCAACCAAGCGGTGGATGCAGGTTCGAGGCTCACGGATTTATTCTTGTCCAATGATTTGCTGGGCAAGAAAACCATTGGTATCTGGATGAGACCAGCCCGTGGGCGCGCTTACCATTCGTATGCACATATTATGTAAGTACATGTGTACATGTGTACATACAAGTATGTACATTATGTACCATGTGGGTAAGTACCTAGGTATGCATGTACATGCATCCGATCGCAAGCGCATGCGACCAGATGCGTCCGCTAAGCGCTGGAAGGGCGGGGCCAAGTGCAGGGAACACATGTAATTGGATCATCTGGCGGCTGCCCACCCCGACCTCCGTCTCAGGAATGCCTGCCGTGGCTCGCATCGACGGCATGTAAGTGGCAGACATGAATAGCGTCTATTTCGAGCTGGTCAGAATCTGGATCCAGGACGCGGCATCCTGCTCAGCCGCTTGAGCGAGCTTCAACACATGAAACGGGATGGCAAGAAGTCCGTTGTCATGACACGAGCCTGCTACGCCACCCACTGGCTGTTGATGCGGTCTTGTCGTTATTGCACGAGGCATGCCGCCAACATGTCAACGAGCCAGAGAGGTAGTAGTACATGCGTATAATAATACTTGGGTTTGTCACTCTGCACTGACTTTTTTTTTCTCTTTCTTTTCGTTATCTCTCTCTTCATTATGTTATGCAAAATCTCTTGATGCAAAGAAAACCTTTTATTTTTTCTCTTTGTGACATTTTCCTTTGTGACCCTTGTTTCTTTGTCTTGGTTCGGACTGGGTATTTACATTTAGAACGTTTGCGTCTCCGGAGACCCCATACGCACCTTTCTCTTCTTGCTTGCATTTTCTACGCCTCGCGCAACATACATCGGAAGGCGTACCTCCTCTCTCTCTCTCTCCCGAACCGAGTCCGTCTCCATCCCTCACGATTCCGTCTTCCACCTCGTCGCCGGCTCTTCTGCCGGTTTACTCGAAACATTTACCTCTTCGCACGGCAGGGTGTGCATCCAGACCGAAACTATCTTTAGATACCTCGGCTGCCGTTGCTCGCTCGGCCCCGCGTTGCTTGAAGATGGATGGCCCTCCTGCTCTTGGTGCCTTGGGCAAGACGTTTACGGCCATGAGGGTTTTGCAAGCGGTTACTCTCATCATAATTATCGGACTGACGTCCAACTTCATATCGGAAATGGTGGCTGCAAGCTACGTGGCTCCGTCTGCTTTGATCGGCACTCTTGTTGTGGTAAGTGAAAACGCCAACCACTACGCCGTTGGCTCGAGATTCGGGTTCGAGTAACTGACCGCTCACCCACGCAATGATGGTTTCTTCCTCTTCTCTTCTTGTTTCCCAACAGGCTTGTTTCACGGCCGTGTACACCGTCATCACGTATATCCTCTACTGGGATTCCATGCTCCCTCTTCTCATCTCCACGGGCGCCGATATTCTTTGCCTCGTCGCCACCATGATCGTCGCGTGCGTGGTCGGCCGCCCCGTCAGCTACCTCAGCTGCGCAGCTCTTTCTGACAGCGGCAACACGGCCAACTTTATTCACTCTCTCTTCTTGAACCTCGCCCGCAAGAACTACTTTGAGTGGATCGACGCGGACAAAGCAAGCTGTTTGGAGCTCAAGGCCGTTTGGGGCCTGAGCATCTGCCTCTGCGTCCTGTACTTCATGTCGTCCCTGACTTCGGCCTGCCTCTGGAGCCGTCTCAAAGGTGGCAGTCGCCGCCCTCCCGTCAAGAACTTTGAATGAGGGGACGGCCGTGGGGTCTCGAGGGCCACCGGGGCGATCAGCGGAAGCCTCAAGATGGGCAGCTACCACACCTCCGCGAGAGCTGCAAAATGCCAGGAGAATCGGCACGATGGCAGCGGTTCATGGGCCAGACAAGAAATATGACAGTGACTCCAGCTACGAAGACGACCCACGCCTGAAGATGAGAATGATGCTTCGTGCCGCCCGACAACCTGTTCGAACCCCGTTTCCCCCGCCGGTCCCCACGGTGACAACGATGCGTGGAGAAAGAAGGCGCATTCCAGCGGCACCTCCACGACCACTCCAAGACATGTCCCCGTTGCCGCTCATTCCTGCCGCTGTTCCTTGGTCCAATTCCCACGTGGGGTTGGGCCTGCTAGGCCCTCCTCCTGGAGCGGTGGCAACGCCGAGGCGCAAGACTATGTTGGAACGAATCGATGGCTGGTGGGACCTGGGCTTGTTGCATAAGAGGCATACTGTTTTTAGGAAGACGTGAGTGACGGTGGATCTGGTATCGAGGCTTTTTTTTTCTTTTTTCTCCTGGTTAAAATATTGGGTTAGCGCGGCTAGGCGTTTGAGCAATCTGTAGGAGTTTTGTATAGTTCTGTTTGGCACATGGAGTAGCAAAGTAATATTGTGCAGGAAAAGAGGAAAAGATGCAGATCACGCTCGAGTCACGGCAGGTTTTCTTTTCCCGTGGCTGCCGCCCTCTTGTCGCGAGTCGCTTTGTTTTAGTGCTGGGATGGAAATGCGGGGAATTTCAGGCTGAGTCGCTCGCAGCAACCCGATTATTGCATAATACGGATCGCATCACGTCGCATGAATTCGTGCCGTTAGCATTACTAGAGCCACACCTAAGGAATGCAGATTGTACAATGTACTGCCGCGTCATTTGTACCGTGCGAACAAGGAGCCCCGGAGAAGGTGGTCACTGCTGCAAGAGGGACCACTGTAGGTGGGCGGTGCGCATAAACTAGCCTGGCGCGATATGGCACTGACCGCCGCAGCACCCCCGCCACAAAGGCACAGCCACCGATATCAATTCGCCTGCGCTCGTGAGGCTCGTGAGGCTCGTGCCGCAGTGTCCGCCTGTCACGATTCGCCTCCTTCATGTCCGCTTTGCGCGGTGGCCGGACAGGAAGCCAGGCTCCTCTACATCAAGGATAAGCCACAGCATACCGAAAGAGAGTTCTTTCCTTGCTTCTATTTCTTTCTTTTTTTTTCCATGTCCACTTCCGCGTCCTCCACGTCGCTCCTGCGGCTGCTCGTGTCTGGGAGGACGCGCTCCTCGGGCGGATGCTGGACGTGCCGTATGCGGCGCAAGAAATGCGCCGAAAACCGGCCCGAGTGCGACACTTGCCGGGCGCTCGAGATTACGTGCTTCTTCCAGGAGGAGAAGCCGGAGTGGATGGATGGAGGGCCGAGGCAGAAGGACATGGCGGCAAAGATCAAGGCCCAGGTGAAGAAGCAGGCCAGCCAGAGGCGCGATCGCAAGTTTCTCCATGTGCTCGGGGCCGAAACGCGGCAGGTGACGATACGCAGCCGGGACGACGGGGCTTCCGAGGCGGCTGCGAGGACAACGCGCAATGAACATGTTCGTCAAGCTCCTGCTGCCGATCCGTCGTTATCGTCGCCGTCGCCGTCATCGTCATCGTCATCGTCGTCGCGCAGTCACCATCGTGGCATTGTCTCCTCGCCCGAGTCGGGCAGCGCAAAAGACGGCCTCGACTCGTCGTCGGCGCCGTCGCCGTCTTCCGAGACTCCTTGGCACAGCCAGGTCGTTGCGTGGCAGGCCGACTCCGAGGACAGGCTGAATTCCGATCTCTACTTTCTCATGATGTACCTCGACTACGTGTTCCCGTATCTGTTTCCCCATTATCGGCCCCCGATTCTTGCGGGCGGGCGCGGCTGGATCTTGGACGTCCTGCAGAGCAACAAATCCGTCCATCACACGGCCATCTCGCTCGCGAGCGCCTTCTTCGCCATTGTGCTGGCGAATGGCCAAAGGGCCCATGCGGTGTGCACGAAGACAGTGGTGGACGGGCTCGAGGCCCAGCTCGAGCTCGGTCTCAAGGAGCTGACGGCGGAGATGAGTGCTCTCAACGCCAGAACGGCCGGGTTGGACGTGAGAAAGGGCCTGGTCGTGATGCAGAGCATCCTCCAGTTGCTCGTCTTCGAAGTGGCCACCTCCAACACGGACAACTGGCGGATGCATCTCGACGCGGCCATGGCCCTGTTTGTGCAGATCGTCCCGGACCCCCGTGGCTGGACCGAGACGCTACGTTCCTTGCAAACATACAGTCCCGGGTGGCCTCGGCCGGAGCCCGGGACGCCGCGGCCCTGGAGTACGAACCAGGCGGCCCTGCGCTTCTTCACGGCAAATCTCTTGTACATCGACATCATCTCCAGCGTGACGCTCGGGAGCGCACCGCGACTCGCACGCTACCAGGAGCACGTCATGCCCCCCTGCGCCCGCTTCGACCGGAACACGGAGCCGGCGCCCGTCGGGCCCCTGTCCATGGACGAGTTCTTCGGCCTGCCCAACTGGGTGATGCAGCTGCTGGGAAACGTCGCCGCCCTGGACGCGTGGAAGCGCGAGCAGAGGCAGGCGGGCTCGCTGTCGGCCGCGGACCTCCTGTCCCGGGGCAGAGTCCTGTCCGACGGCATCGAGACGGGGCTGGATCTGCTGCAGAAGCACCACCCGGACGTCGCGTGCCCGACGCAGACGGCGCCTACACCGGTCCTGGCGGCGACGTTCCCGCTCCTCGTCGCCGATCCGCTGACGCCGTGCCACGCCGACGAGCAGCCCATGCTGCAGGCGATATGGCTGCTCGCCGCACTCGGCTACCTCCACGTCGTGACATGGGGCTGGCAGCCCTCCCGCCCGGAGGCGCGCGACGCCGTGTCCCGGGCCACGCGTCTGCTGTCTCGGCTGCCCACGGGACCCTGGCTGCGAGCGCTGGCGTGGCCGCTCTGCGTGTGTGGGTGCCTGTCCCCCGCCGAGGACGAGCCCGTGTATCGCGAGCTGGCCCAGCGGCTCGGCGCCCTGCAGGTGTTTGGGACGGTCAAGGAGGCCATGGAGGTCATGGAGAGGGTATGGTCCATGCGCAGCGAGATGGACGAGTCGTGGGACGTGGCGCGCTGCCTGAACGTGCTGGGCCACGGCGTCTTGTTGATCTAGACGGTGCGGTGGGTATGCCCAGATCTCGCTGCTCGCGTCCTGCCACGGCAGTCAAGATGACGCAACCGACTGCGCCGACTGGAGGTGCTTCATGTCCATGTGCGCGGGTTGAGCTCGGCGGCCGGGAGCAGGGTGCCGCCCGCAACGACACCGAGTGTTGCATCCGGAGTGGAGCGGCCGACTTGCCGGGGTGGGGGTGGAGGATTCTACAACTATTGCGAAAGGGGAGTCAAGACGGGGCATCATGGATATATATACATACATATGTGCATATATACAACATTAGATGTGTACACACACACACACACACACACACACACACACACACACACACATCTATGCTACTCTATGGACTGGACGCCTCCAACCCCAGGGCACGTCGCAGAATCTGCACGTACGCCCACACGTCCTCAAACCGCGTATACAGCGGTACGGGCGCGACGCGAATCACATTGGGCTTGCGTTTGTCGCAAATGGCACCATGTTCTTCTAACGCTGCCGTGACCTTCTCCAGCAGACCGTCGCGCAGGAGGACACTCAGCTGGGTGCCACGCTGCAGCGGATCCCGCGGCGTGAGGATGGTGAAGAGGGGCGTGGGGTCCGTCTTGGTCTCGTCCAGCATCTGGTCGAGGAGGAACTCGGCGTACGCCGTCATGACCAAAGACTTGGAGCGAATGTCGTGCATGGTGGTCTTGTTGAAGACGGAGAGCGCGCCCGAGAGGGCGGCCAGGTCCAGGGCGGACGGGTTGGACAGCTGGTAGCCCGCGGCGCCGGGCGTGGGCACAAAATTGTTGTCCATGTTGAAGCGGACGCTCTTGTCGCCGCCGTACCAGCCCATGAGTCGCGGTCGATACGAGGGCTTGGGGCCGCCGCCGTCGGGCCACTCCACCTTGCCGAAGCGCTCGTGGACGTAAACGCCGCCGATGGCGCCAGGGCCGGCGTTGATGTACTTGTAGGTGCACCAGCAGGCAAAGTCGACGTCCCACTCGTGCAGCTTAAGCTCGACGTTGCCGGCGGCGTGGGCGAGATCCCAGCCTACAGTGATGCCTCGCTGCTTGGCATAGGCGGTGATCCTGGGCATGTCAAACAGCTGGCCCGAGTAGTACTGGATGCCGGGCAGCATCAGCAGGGCCGTCTCGTCAGCATGCTCGTCGATTGTCCTCAGGATGCTCTCCGTGGGGATGACGCTGTTGGCGTCGGGCTCGATCTTGATCATGCTCGTCTTGGGATCGAGGCCATGCCACACGACTTGGCTCTCGATTGCGTAATGGTCACTGGGAAAGGGCTTCCACTCGAGGATGATCTTGTGTCTCTTGCCCGAGGGCTTGTAGAAGCTGGCCATCATGAGATGCAGGTTGATGGTGAGCGTGTTCATGATGACGATCTCGTGAGGCGAGGCGCCCACAATGTCAGCCGACTGCTTGGCGCATTGCTCGGCCATGTCCTGCCACTGCGTCAAGGGCGAATTTCCCATGTCGGTAAAGTGCCCATTGACACCGATGGATGCCCACGTCTCCAGCTGGGCAGCAACGTACTCGCGGACAGCCTTTGGCTGGGCACCCAGGGAGTTGCCAACAAAGTACAAGCACGGCTGCGCCGAATGACTTGACTCGTCCTTGGTGCTATTGAGGGGCATTTCATCTGTCGTGAGGACTTAGCAAGTCGCGATGAGGTGCGTCCCTCCCCAATTGCTGAGCTGGAGGAGTGCAGCATTTTGGAAAAGGGGAGAGAAGAAAAGAAGAAACAGAAAGAGGGCCACAGGAAGGGGGAAAAGGGGCGGTGAGAGGAAGAGAGACGACGAGCCAAAGTACCTGGAAATGAACCGTCCAGCGCCTTCTTCTTCAGCGACGCCTTGGTCGGGAGCACAAATTCATCGCGCAAGTGCCTCAGTTGGTCCTGGGCATCGAGCTTGCGGGCAAAACCAAGGGTGTTGGCATGCCGGGGGAACTTGGCGTCGTCGCCGCTCCGCAGCCGTTGGACAAAGGCAGTCAAGTCCATAGCAAGTTGCGTAGGCGCTGAGCGGTTTCCCCAAGTTGCGAAAGGCGGGAGTACAGTATCAGTTGAAAGTTGGAGTCGGATGCGATGGAGGCTGCCGATACGGGAATAAGAAGCCAAGGGGAGGTTGTAAAGCAGCTCGAAGCCTCCCCCGCCTTGAAGGAACCCCAACGTGGCTCCACAAGCAGAAGGAGCAGCACCCGACTCGCTCCTGCCTGCGTCCTCCGCACTTGCGCTTTCCCTTTCCGCCTTGCGCCTTGCGCCTTCCGCTTTCTGCTTTCCGTGCCGGTGCCAGCCGAGCCAACCCCCTATTTAGTAGTGCCACGGTACATCATCGGACAAAGCTAGCGGGTCTGCAATGAGTCTCACGTGCTGGCGTGTTTTATTTCCGTACACGTAGTCTCCAACCCTTCCGAGCAATTCGAGGACGGCGTGACGGCATAACGTCTGGCATGCGAGACATTCCCTGTAATCTCATTCGTTTCGAATAAAACTTCACGTGTTTTTCCTCTGGTCGAAATCTAGCCGACGCGTGCGTTCGGCTGGAGGGGGACATGTAGTGGGCGGCTAAATGTTTCCAGCCACGTGCAAGTATTGATCGCAATGTTTCAATCTATAGCTGTCCTAAGCTAATCGTGGTGTGTATATATGTATGTGTAAGTACAGAATAGCCGCCCTAAGCCGATCTTAGTGTATAAAAGTACAGACACTGCAGTCGTCACAATTCTTATACATGGCTGGAAAACTTTGGTCACTCACTGTAGGCGACATCGCGATGCAATTCTTGGGGTGTTTTCGGGGCCGGAACGAACATTTCAATGTACTTCGGGCTGATTTTGTCCAAAATTCTGCATTCTTTCCTCTCTCACATGATTATTGGCGTTGGAAGTAGCGTGGAAGAATGTCAACGTCACCCGATGCAGTATTCGCACCCTGGCACGTTTTCCATGCATTTATTCTTATATCTTTCTTTATATATATATATATATATATATATGTGTGTGTGTGTGTGTGTATATATATACTTCAGAATTCGTTTCCCTACTGCCGTGTCGTTCTCAACTCCCCGTCTCTCCAAGCTTCTCCCTTTCTAAGCGCACAACACAGCTCTTTTCGTTCCACGTGTGTCAACTGTCAAACAGAGACCAAAACATACTACTTACATTCTACCATGCTTTGTAATACGGTCTCCCGAGGTGATTCGCAGAGCCAAGCCCCAGTGGCGTCAGTAGCAGATGCTCTGAACATGAAAGCAGGCACAGCCGACAACGGGGAGGCCCCTTTCCCTGATTTGAGTGAATTCGGTATCACGCGAAACGCATTTCTACCTGCAAAGAGTCCCGTTACATCCCTATCGGACTCGTACTACGAACCCTGGGAGTATATCGCGCACAACCTACCGTCTCTCATTGACAATGATTACATTCGAGATGTCGTGAGAGAACTCCCCGTTCTGTCAACCAATCTGCTAGAATCAGAAGTAGAATGGCAACGAGCATATGTATTACTCGGTTTCATGGCACAAGCATATATATGGGGCGGCGACAATCCTGAACCCGTGAGCAGCCGGCCCTTCTCCTTTTTTTTACTCTTTCCCCCTGTCTCCCTTCCCCCATTTGTGCCTTTTCCCTCCTTTTCCAGATCATCTGTTTACTGGTGGCTAATCTTCTCCGTTCTCGCGCTCCCCTCATTTCCTGTTTCTAGAGACTCCCTCCTCAAATCACAGTTCCCCTACTTGCCGTCTCGGCTCATCTAGAAGTACAGCCCACATTGACATACGCTGGAGCAAACCTATGGAACTTCTCCTGCCCCAGCTCCGACTTCAGTCTCATGGACGAGCTCAAGCTCCATGTGTCCTTCACCGGCAGCGAGTCGGAGTCGTGGTTTCTCCTCATCAGTGTGCCCATGGAGGCCAAAGCAGCAGGAGTGCTGCCGACCATGATAAGGGCCCTTGAAGCTGTCAAGGTACGCGACTACGACACCATCACATCGGCGCTGGGGGATCTGAGGGTTTGCATTGATGATGTGCGTGCGCTGCTGGGTCGCGTGGATGAAAAATGCGACCCCATGATGTTTTATCACCGCATCAGGCCCTTCTTCGCCGGCAGCATGAACATGGCCTCTGCTGGTCTCCCGAATGGAGTCTACTACGACGAGGGCGCCGGCCGAGGAGGCTCGTGGAGACAGTACAGTGGCGGCAACAACGGACAGAGCGCGCTCATCCAATTCTTCGACGCGATCCTCGGGGTGCAACATGCAGATGAGCACGGCGCCGGCGGGCGCAAGGCCTTCCACGTCGAGGTTAGAGAATATATGCCCGGTCCGCACCGACGCCTCCTCGAACATATTGCTCGCATGGGAAGCATCCGTGACCTGGTCCTTGAAGAGCCAATCTCGGCAGCGCAGCATCGCCTACGGGAGGCGTACACGGCGGCCACGGACGCGCTCAGTGCTCTCCGCGACAGGCACATCCAAATCGTGGCCAGGTATGTTATTGTGCCGTCTAGGAAGCCTTGGACAGGCAAGTCGCGGAAGAACCTGGCAAGTTCTTCATCGACGCGAAAACCTGGCGTTGTGTTGATGGGGACGGGGGGCACCAAGTTGATGCCGTTTTTGCGCACTTCGAGAGACGAGACGAGGCAGGCAGGGAAGCTGATGCGCTGAATTGATGGCAAAATGCACTGACACGAGAAGAGACAGCAGAGGCTGTCTTCTGGAATCCACTCATGTATGTTTTTTTTGTGGGAAAGTTTCTTTTCTCTTTTCCATTTTACTGAAAGTTGAATTATGTGACGGCTATGCTTGGGGGATGTGATCACAATAGACAACACACGTAAAATATAACTGGGCCTTAAATAACGCGCTGAAGTCCATCATATAGGCTGAATTATTGTTCCTTTACATCATATAGCATCTCCGTACATGACGATCAATAAAGGCACTGCAATGGACCGTCCCACTCTATAAGGGGGTCACATTATTCCTGGCCGTGCTCTATGGCAGAATAAGCGCCCTTGTTCGGCGACTTCTTCCTAGCAACTTCGCATTCAGATGTCTCTGCCAAGGTTACGTATACCTCACGACGCTTACGAGTCCACACCAGGCTACGAGAAAAAGGGGGAAAAGTAAAACACAAGGTCAGTATACGATAGAAAAATTCCCGGAAGGGAAGAAAAGACCGAATTAGACTGGGCAGAACATACCAAACTCCTGCAATGACGGCTATGATAATAGTAACACCGAATCCTATACCGATGCCCATGGCCACGCCGACAATGACCCGATTGCTCACTCCTACCGCTTCTCCTTGTAGGACAGGGCTTCCCTGCGCAGGACTTACGGCTGAAGTTTTGACTACTGGCGGCGGCGGCGGCGGCGGCGGCGGCGAATACGACTTTGGCACACCAGACGAACCTTTGAACGAGAGTATGTCTTTTTGGAAGTCTGCCGCCGCAAAGGATGTCACGGCCGGCGTTGACCACACTGCCTTTGAGCCCGAAGCGATCGTGGCTGTGAGAGTCTTGGTGACGGCGTTTCTCGCAATGCTCTGCAACGACGCTGGGCAATTAATTAGACCGGGAGAAAGACAGGCAGTTGCTTCGTAGACGTTCGTAATCTCCGTCGTAGTCGTGGTGAAATAGTCCGAGGCCACTCGACGGATGAGCTCCGGGCCGTTTGTGGTCAGGGAGGAATGAGACCCCCGGTTCACACAGGAAGCTGCCAGAGTTGAGTAGAAGACTGGTATCTCCGTCGCGGGAGTCGGCCCGTAAGCAGTGCCGAGAAACTCAACCTTGGCTCCTGCCGCGGCGCCAACCGCAAGAGTGTAGTCCTGAACAACATGAAGAGCGCAGTCCTTGGAGGATGTCAACTCGCGGCCGTTTCGGGCCGTGATGTTGGTCGTGAACTCTGCCACGTTGACATAGGCTCGGGCCTCGATGCCCGCGGCGAGCTTGAGCTCCTTTCCCGCCGCGGCAACGTGGAGATCGTACGTGTCGAGGGTGAAACCGGCGCGGACCGAGAGGCGCAGTAGGGCCTTGAGCACCACGTCGTCCGACTCCAGAGTAACGGGCAAGAACTCGAATTTGCCGCCGTGGCTAGAACGAAGAACATGCCGCAAGAAAACGTGAATATACTCATTTTCATCCATTCTCAAGGGAGGAGAAAACGGGGGGGGGGGGGGGGCCAAGCATAAGAAAAGAAAGGTGCTTACAACGTCAATTCGGATGCCTTTTTGGCAAACAAGGCCAGCGTCATTTTCAACTTGTCGTCCAGCCGGATGTGGAAGCCGCTGTTGATATCAATCTTTGCTTCTGCACTCAAGATCAGATCAATGGAGAAGACGACCCCGAGAAGAAGTGACTTGTCAATCTGGATGCCGGCCTGGCTGGAAGTGAAAACATTGAGACTGTACGTCAGGCCAGCCGAAACGCTGAGTTTGAGCGCAACGTAGAGTTCCGTGTCCTCGAACTCAACCTCCAGATCGTAGCCAGGAAGATTAATGTCGATGTTGAAGTCAATCTTCGGGGGCGGGATGAGCCGAATCTCGTCTTTGATCTCTCCAATCGTGAAGTTCTCTACATTTCCCGCCACGAGGTCGGTGAGATTCTTGGCAAAAGCCTGGATGGAGTCAAGTGTTCTCTGCGTCTTTCCTTTCAACTCGGTAGTGACCTGCGTGGTGTTGAACGATCCATTGACGGTGAGCTTGGCTTTTGCAATGCCTCTTGTGTAGCATCTTGTGCAGGCGACTCTGATAGCGGCCGCGATGTCTACGCTTCCATTTGCTTTTTGTGTTGTGTTTTCATACGCGCTAGAGGAGAAAGGAAATGGAGAAACGTTAGGACAATGATGTATGACGCGTTGCCTTGGCATGCTGGAATGGGAAGGTGTGTAGACGTACGATTCGTAGAGGATCTTGTCTCTTATTTCGCAGTTGAGAGACGTGGAATTTTGGTACAAGACGCGCGACTCGGACCTTGATGCCAGATGATCGAGACGACGCCGTATCTCATGAATGGTATCGAGTGCTGAGCGACCCGGTAGGTTTCTGACTATGAACTCGGATGAATCGGCGAGCGTCAGACTCGTCAATAGACACACCAGGAGGATGCTCCAATACATCCACATGTTGGCCATGGTCATTTCTGACACCTCCCCAGGTGGGTTGAGACGGCGCAAAGGTGATTTGGGATTGGCATCGTCGCCTACAGCCTGGCTTCCTACACATTTTTTTTTTTTTTTAAATTTTCACGACAGCAGCATCGTCTATGCAAAGAAGCCCGGACCAACACAGAATCGTTCCGTTATCTATCGCCGCGTCATTCAAGCAAAACGGAGACGTGTCCGTGCATGGATTTGCCTAAGAGGGCCGAGGTGCATATGCATGTTGGTTGAAGCGACATCCAACACTCGATTCACGGACAAGAAGCCAGAACAGATTTGTGGAGGCGGGTGGAGTTGGCAGGCGACATGGAAATCGACAGGTCAAAAAGGCGCCGGGATGTCAAGAAGAAAAACTGAAATTGGTTTATATTTTTTTTTCTTTCGCTCTTGATGGCTCTATAGCACGAGTGAATTCATGTGCGCGCGATTGGCGCAAATCCGACGGAGCGTCTGTCCGTGGAAGCGGGAATCATCATGTCTAGTGGTGATGGAAATGCGAATGTTATCGCTTGCCGCAGCAGAAACGTTGGACACGGCTTCCTCCTCTGTTACCGGGAAGCGGTGAGAAGAAAGGGCTGCCTTGGCTGAAGACTGCAGGTCAACCAGGCTCGGCCTGCATCTCGGATGCTTGTCACACGGCTGCTCTTTCTAGGCAGGCAGGCAGCCCGGCTTTTTCAGGACAACCATGTTGGCCAATGCTGCTTTTCGTGGCGTGGTTGGGAAAAGCATGGTGTGACATGTGCATGATGCAGTCCTCGTCTGCGATGTTGGTGTGTGCGGGATGTTGGCTCACTCACGAGGGCAAGCAGCGGTTTTTTTTTTTTTTTTTTTTTTTTTTTTGGAGAATGGACTCGGCAGCCTCCCAAGGATGCAGATGCCCTCCCGAGATTCCGTCAGTGACGGCGTTTTGATGACCTCTCGGACTGCTCACAATTCGCCTCCTCCCGACCCCCCTTCGAACGAGCCGCTTGATACGTTCCGGACCATCCACAGACGCAAGACTGAGGAGCGGGGTCTCCTTGTATTGACACAGAGGAGAGGATTTCGGCTCACGACGCCAACGACGTGGTGTCGCAGCGCTCTGGAGGGTCTTGGACGAATGACGGGAGAGTACCGCAAGGGACAAAATCAACGAGACAGGACAAGACAGGGGGAGGCGCCATTTTGAAGCCGTTTTGTCAAAGATGTCACGGTCGCGGGGCAGACGGTACTCGACTTTGTCAAGCACAACGTTTGTCCCGTTTCCCGTTTCCCGTTTCCCGTTGGCCAGCAGCAAGCACATGTCAGCCAATGAGAGCCGAGGCTGGGCAGGAGCGCCCGGGGCCAGCCGCGCATGTCTGATAGCCCCGTGCGCCGTGCGGCGGCTACTGGCGGCTGTTGCATGCGCTGCGCATGCCGCGGCAGGCGGACCAGACTGAGCCACACTAGACCGTATAGAGCTAGCGCGGTGGACCCTCGGGACCCTGTGGATGGCTGACGAGTCCCATGTGCCTCGGCCCCGATTCCGATTCCAATTCAGACTTTCCATTTCTCCTCCTCATCCGACGTCTGTCTGCTTCATCCCATCTCATCCCATCTCATCCCACCCCATCTCGTCGCATCTCCACATCAGACAACCCGACGACCTCTCGACTCTGCCGCGGCCCGTCCTCTTCTTTTCCTGCTTCTTTCTTCTTCCACCACCCACAAGCATCAAGACCAAGACGTTTTTCGGAGCCATCTTGGCCCGCAAACATGACCAGAAAAGCAGTCTCGAATCAGTCCCTGACGGTGACGGACAACCGCACCGGCAGGACCTATGAGCTTCCCATCCAGAACAACGCCGTCCTGGCCACAGACATCAAGAAGATCAAGGCGCAGTCGTCGCAGGACCGGCCCGAGGACGAGACCAGCCAGGGCCTCCGCGTCTACGACCCGGCCTACATGAACACGGCCGTGGTGCAGAGCAAAATCACCTACATCAACGGCCAGGACGGCATCCTGCGCTACCGCGGCTACCCGATCGAGCAGGTCGTCGCCAAGAGCAACTTCCTCGAGACGGCCTACCTCCTCATCTACGGAGAGCTGCCCACCAGCGCCCAGTTCTCGTCGTGGCAGGACGACGTCATGCACCACACCTACATCCACAGCGACATCGAGGGCATGTTCAAGTCGTTCCGCTACGACTCGCACCCCATGTCCATGATGACGTCGGCCTTTGCCACGCTCGGCGCCTTCGCCCCCGAGGCGAACCCCTCCCTGCAGGGCCAGAAGCTGTACACGAGCGCGGCGAGCGGCGACGTCGCCTCGCTGCAGGTCCTCGACAAGCAGATCCTCCGCATCATCGGCAAGGCGCCCACCCTCGCCGCCGCCTCGTACCGCATGCGCCAAGGCCGGCCCTTCAACCGCCCGGCCCAGGGCCTCTCCTACACGGGCAACTTCCTGTACCTGCTCGACCACCTCTCCGGACGCGACTACCAGCCGCACCCGGTCCTCGAAAAGGCCCTCGACGCCCTCTTCATCATCCACGCCGACCACGAGGTCAACTGCTCCACCGCCACGGTCCTCCAGGTCGGCAGCTCCCTCGTCGATCCCTACAGCGCCGTCGCCGCCGGCTGCGCCGCCCTCTACGGCCCCTCCCACGGCGGCGCCTCCGAGAGCGCCATCCGCATGCTCATGGAGATTGGCTCCCCCGAAAACGTCCCCGCCTTCATGCAGAAAGTCGAGCGGCGGGAGCGCGTCCTCGTCGGCTTCGGCCACCGCGTCTACAAGAACGTCGACCCGCGCTCCAAGGCCATCCGCGAGCTGGCCGAGCAGGTCTTCCAGGTCACCGGCCGGAACAAGCTGCTCGACACGGCCCTCGCCCTGGCCCAGTACGCCGGCGAGAGCCACTTCATGCGCAGCCGTAACCTGTATCCCAACGTGGATTTCTACTCGGGTCTGATCTACCAGGCCATGGGATTTCCCCTCGAGTACGTTGGCAAAAAGCCAAAAGCCCCCGACCCCTCCCCCTTCTCACTTGCTCTCCTTTCACGCATACTCGTGCTGTCGATTCGACCTTTGCTTCTGTTTTATTGATTAACCAACTCCCATCTGCACAGCTTCTACCCCGTCCTCTTCGCCGTCCCCCGCTGCGTCGGCTGGCTCGCCCACTGGCGCCAGCAGATGCTCACCCCCTCCGGCGTCAAGATATGGCGCCCCCGCCAGCTGTACGTCGGCCACGGCGAGCGAAACTACGTTGACGTGCGCGACAGGCCGTCCGAGTCCGACCCCGGCGTCTTTGGTGCCCCCTCCCAGGTCCTACACGGCGGGGACAGCAAGAGGAGCAAGCTTGCCACCTTTACCAACGAAAACGGCCAGGTTTTCAAGCCAAAGCTTTGAACACTGTTTTTTTCTTCTTGCCATGTTTGCATTCCCCTCGCTGCCCTATGAACAGGACGCGCGAGACTCGCCTCGGCACTGTGTAGATTCTTCTTCTTCTTCTTTTTTGTCTTCAGTGTATCATCAAAAGCCTGTCGGATTGGACGCATGAGCGAATTATACAATCTACTCCCTGAATTGTTTTACAAAGATACAAGCCCTTTCTGATAGCAGACGAATAAGCGCTCCTCGCCTGCAGCTGCTAGTAGGGCCTTTTATAAATATAGTAGAGATAGTATAATACCCTCTTCTCTCTTGAAAAAAAAAAATAAATACAACGTAATATACTCTTAAATGCTATATAGTGTCTTTGTAATTTCCCCTGCGAAAGCTAATTGGTCCAATCTCCCCTGCAAAGTCAATGTGTAAAATAATTCAAGGGGCGGACTGCATATACTCCGGGACACGCGCGAATCACTTCCCACGTGCAAAATCTGCAACCCCCAAGCCTCATGGGTCCAGTGGGTTTTTTATTCGGCCCGCCTGCAACAACAGCTGTGCCGTCTGAGAGACCAGCTTCGCCGAGGCCGGGTTGTTGGCCAAATTGCCCGCAAACTTTTGCGCAATCAAGGCTGCACGGCTGTTGAGCCAGTCTCCCGCGTGAGACGTCACATGGGCATAGTAGTCCGCCTCCCACTCCTTCCAGGCCGCCAGAATACCCTTGAGCTCCGGAATGAACGTATCTGCATACGTCATCTCGTTCGTCAGTGCTCTGCCCGCCTCCCTGAAGGCCGGGTGCACGGCGGCGTCATTGAGGTAATTGAAGACGGCAATGGTTTTCTTCATAGACGAGAGCACTTCCTGCATGGCCTTTTCGCTTCCCGTATTTGCGATTGTAGCAAGCCTGCGGCCGAATGCAGTGGGAGGGCCGAGGGGGTTTTCCAAACCCATGAGGATTTTCTTTTGTGAGTTGAGGTCCCATGGGAGGAAGGTTAGGCCCACGCGGTAGGCTTTGGAGCCGAAGATTTCGAAAAAGCGGTCGTTGGGCGTGACGGGCAAGACGTAGTCCTTGGCGTCTTTGACGATGGCGCCGATGTGAGGAAGGCTCACTTGGTATTCTTTGTTCCAGCCGTGGTACACGGCTAGAGGATCGAGCTTGGTGATCATGTCGGCCCCCGATGTGAGCTTAACTCTTATCAAGTCTGATACAAACCTAAAACCCATTTGGATCTCTCGAAGATGTTCCACCTGCCAGCCCGTCCTGGAAAACTCCCTGGCGGGGATGAACCTCAGTGCCGTGTTGCTGCACGTCGTTTTGGCCAGAGTGAAGCCGCCGCGGACGATAAGCGTTCCCGATCCGTCCCCGAAAAGGCTCTTCTGATCAGGCCAGTAGGGCCGGCTTGCTACGAGCAGTTGCTTGCCCTGGTATAATGAAGTGCTTGTCAGAGTGTTCAGCGAAAGAAGCTTGCTGCGTATCCCTCCTGGAATCCATCTCTGGAATTGATAAACACCCTCGTCAGTCTCGCCGCCGCCGGCTGCGTAGGTCCAGAGCGTCTGGCCATCGCCAGTGAGGTACGAAGACCGTCTGGCCTGACTAGTGTATTGTGGTAAATCATCATAGCCAGCCTCGTCTTCACATGCAGCATGGTTCTCAATAAGCTCGCAAGTGTCCAAGTCGCAGGTCGCGGTTTCCAGCTTCTCCGTGTTGGGCGTGCAGCAGAGAGCTCGCTTCCGGCCCCCTGTTTTGGAATGTCAGGAATTTTCAGAGACCAAGGGACAGCAAGAAGAAAAGAGAAGGCGGAGGACTATTTCCATGACAAAGGCAGACAGACCACTTACAAAAACAGCCGTTGTACGAGTCTCCTTGCGGATCCGTCAGGAGAGTCACCTCCGATCCGCCACACGTGTTGTCCGCACAATCGCCTTGTCCGACCCAATGACAGTCCAGAAGCGGCGGCGGATCGTCCTTGGGACAGCAGAAGTCGTTGCTGTGCTTGAAGATTGTGCCCCAGCCCGTCTTGTCCCATGCGTATGCAATCTTTTGCTGGTCACTCGAGCACGAGCTTCCACTGTGAAGCAGGGTTAGCCAGCGTTCCAACAACAGTGTGCCCTCGAGACGGAACCAAAGGTGTCACAGTCCAAACGTACACTCCACTGGACCAGCTGCACTGGCTGAGCGCACCCTTGAATATGCCCATCTCACAACAAAATGCCTTCTCGCCTCTGGTACAATGAGCTGTCTCGGAAGACTCCCCTGGCGAGCCTCCGTAGTCGGACATTGCGATTTTGACCTCGCCCTCGTGGCACTGTCCATTACAGTCTCGTCCAGCATTTGTGCCAGCAGTGCCGCCTCTCCATTGGCAGTTGGTCATGCCACTGCCCCTGGGGCAGCAGATGGGCTTGTAATCCTTTTCCTGTTTTCTCGTAAAGGCGCCAAGATTAGCTACCCAAGATTCTCCTAGGGCCTTGCAGAGGTGTGGTTTACCCTTCCGGCTTTGTCATAGCCAACCTGATCATCGCCCGGCTTGCAAGAAGTAAGAGAATCTTCTTGGACATAACAGTCCTTACGGAGATACGAGTTCAGACTGTCCGTTGTCATCTGACTGGCCTGGACCATCTTCTTGTTCAATGGCGAGTTGAGTGTCGCCTTGTCTTTACCCGTCAGGGATGCATGCGCCGTAAATTCAAAGTCATCTTTTTTTTTTTTTTTTTTTTTTTTTTTTTCATTTTTCCCCATTATTCACAATTAGCCATGGAGAAAGGATTGAGTGACAGACAGTCGATGGTGTTTGAATATTGGTGTGGATTGACGCATACCCAGATCGGACGCCCAGATCAGTGATCCTGAGAAGCCAGCATCATTGGCCCATTCGACCTTTTGTTTAAAAGTATCCTTGTCATCGTATAAGATCCACTGATTTGCGTCGAAAGTGAAGTACTTGACTGCTGCTTCCTTATCATGAATAACCTCGATGTTGCTGTTTTTCTTCAAGATATCCTGTACCTCATAATAGGCAAGATCTGCGACCAATTTTAGTTTTTTTTTTGATGGCCTTGTTTCAGCAAAAGCCCGTGTGTCAAGACTAGCAACCCAAAGACTTACATCCACTTGTCTTGGTGCAAACACCTGGTTTCGCACCTCCCGAAAATGGACATCCTGGTTTTGTACAACTGGGGTTCGAAAGCGTGAAAGCCCGTCCATAAAAGCCAAATCCCAGGGCAATCTTGTGTGCTGGGATCTTGACACGCCAGAACAGCTCTGCGGCCAACTTGATCTCAGTCAGGTTGGTATGGGCTTGAGCAATGGCACCTCTGCCCATCCATTAATCAGTATCTGCGTCGTCTCACATGTACCGCCACTACTCACTATCCGCTTGGAAGGAATCACACACAAGACTTACATTGGGTTGGTGCTATCCCATGTCCCGTGTAGGTCGTAAGACATCTAAAGTCGGCCAGTAAATACGTCGAACCGTCGATCGACTCAAGTTTATAGACACGAAAAGAAAAGAAAGGGGAGAAGACTCAGACAAACCAAGTTGACCCAGTCGCAGTACTTCATCATTCCCTGCAGGTCAAACCATTTCAGATACCAGTAAGATGACGGCGCCGTAAAGGTAATGCCCAAGCTACGTCCTGTCTTATCAAACGTAGCTCGTAGCGTCTTGACGAGCTCGACATAGTTTTTCGTATCCTCTTTCTTGCCACCCCGGTCCGGGGCCCCAGGATACTCCCTGTGATGCCGTCAAAACACAAAAAAGACGTCAACAGCCAAGTCATGATTTTGGAAGACAAAATGCAAAAATACTCGAATCCACAGACAGCTTTTTCCTTACTTACCAGTCCAAGTCAACCCCGTCAAATCCGTAGTAGGTCAGGAAAGCGACAGTCTGGTCGGCGAACAGCTGGCGGTTGGCCGCACTGCGTGCTATATTTCCAAAGATGGGCTGCGTATAGGTGTCATTATCTGAGAATGTCCAGCCACCGATGCTGACAAAGATTTTCAAGTCTGGGTTAGAGGTCTTTAGATCCGATATGTCTTCAAAGTGTGAAGCGGGTGTTGCGGCGTCCATGGTTGTGATCTTGAAAGACGTCGGGTCCAAGTAAGCGAAGGCATAATTCAGATGCGTAAGGGCGGCAACTGAAGGAAAGTGTCTCGTCAGGTGTGTTCATATGATTTCTTTCAAGACTGCGCAAGACTGCGGACATTCATACGTGGTAGATCGCGTGGTAATGTCTTGTGGCAGGCGGACCGGGCATTCCAAGCCTCGTAGTAGCCAATTACTGGATCCTGTTAGTATCAAGGTCCGCCATCGTTATTTCTTCTCCTATCCATTCCTCTTCGGGGATTCGCAGGACTCGTCTCTTACCTCTTGATAAGGTCTTGCCTTTCGTCGACCCCCCCGGAGGCGAGGGCTTTTGAATGCAGTTTGACTGACATCCTTTGCCGCAGAAGTCTGATGAGGTCTCGCGTTAACAACAAAGAACGCCTTTCGCCGGCTTAGTGAAGGCACCCGGGAAGGGGGGAAAGGTTTGTTCACAATACCTTTGGTGGTGCCGCAGAACCCATACTGGGAGCAGCAAGTATTCAACGGGCAAGTTGTTTTTCCATCCTTGGAGTCTTTGCCGCACTCGGCAACGGCGTCGCAATTGCTGGTACAGCCTTTTCCGCAGTACGTGGCCCCGTAGCCGCAGTTTCCTGACTCTGGATGCCAATCTCAGAAACTTACGTATCCTAAGGTTTACGATTATAAGGCGGACGGGGGAATGGGGAAACGGAGGTTATCCTTACCACCACAGCATGCCTTATTGCTACAAGGTCCTGGAAAAAAATTGATATCAGTCAGATACCCGATTCATCAAGGCGGGAGGCGGCTCTGGAGAACCTACTTCCGGGGTCACATGTGTAGTCTTCTCTGGCTTGCAGAGCGTTGAGAACTCTTGCAGATTCATTTTCCCGAGACAGCTCGAGTCGACGTGCATGGACACTTCTATGAGACGGAGGATACAGCAGCGCCTCGGGAGAAGCAGCGGACAATACGACGGCTTGAAGCAGCCCGAAGGCTATAAGGAAAGATGATTTCATCATGGAAAGAGCACGCCACTTTCTCGGAAGAGAGTTCCTGCCCGGAGAATGAGTATGGACCAAGGACCAAGGACCAAGGACCAAGGACCAAGGACCAAGGACCAAGGAAGGAGCCAACGGCAGTCTCAAGAATCGCGAGATGGCTTTGACTTGTATTCAAAAACAGTCACCATCCGTCAAAGTGTCCATCCGCATGACAACATCACCGTTGCGCTCCCGACGTATTCATGACTGGTCCTTTGTCGGCTCCCAGTTTCCTCTCTCCACACGCCCGCACGAGAAACTTAATTGTCCATCACAAGATGACGATGATCTTTTCGCCTTGCTTGCCCCATCCAATCTGGCCATCGTGATGCGGTTTGGCTTGCACCAGCCTTCCGCATGTCATCAGGCCAAGGAGGTATGCGCATGATGGAAAGTATTGCCTATTGTGTCGCTGTTGAATAGCGTCATGACCCTCCTCATGCACCCTCATAGATCCTCATGTATCCTCATGTGCCCTTTCCGCATATACCGCACCAAATCTCACGTCAGATTCTTTCCTCTTGGGCACTCCGGCCGCATCTCGCAGATCCCTGCTGCTGGCCATGTGAGCATTGTAGGCACCATGTCTGGGGACCTTTGAATTTACATGGCATTTCCGACAAGCGATTTATGTAAAGCCTGATTCTCTGGAAGGTCAGATGGTCGCTTCGTCGATCTTCAAGGCAAAGACCGTGTCTCGGAGAACCCTACCCCCTCCTTCACGTACGGAATATCCTTGCTTGTTTGGCAAGACACGATGAAAAGTCACACCTGGCGCTCGCTTGACGGCTTTGTCTCCGTGGCCTCCACCAGTTCTTGATGTGCCTGCGACTCTAAAGCCCACATCTGATGCGACAGAAGATAAGTAACTCGAGCAGGTGTATTTTTGTATATTTCACGTCGTGATTACGCCTCTTTGCCTATGTATATACCGACAAACTCTTGGGCTCAACTAGTGTCACACGCGCGAGGGTAGCGCTCGGCCAACTCCAGGCACCACTACATAATAGGTACCTCCCACCTTAGGTATCCTTACTTATAGCTTATATATATAAGATTTCCGCGGCCCTTAGGACCTTTAGAAGGAACTTAGACCTTAAGAACCCTCTAAGCCCCTTAAGTAAGCCAAAGTCGATTATTATTTAAATTAAATTTTTATATTCTAAGCCCCTTATAAATTAGCCTTTATTATAAATAATTAACTTTTCCTCCCTTATAATTAGATACTACCCACTTTACTGCCTTACTCTATATTAAAAAAATCTTAATAAAGTATATCTTAACTCTTTAAAAAAATCCTTCTCCCTCTTTTATATTATTAATATCTTTATAAACCTATAAGTAAGGCCTTATAAAAGTCTTTATAACTCTCCTCTACTTTTTTAAACACTTCTTTAAATACTTCCTTTTTATTAATAACCTTTAATTAAGCTAATAAATAAATAGCATTACTTTATAACACTTAATAGAATAATAATAACCTTACTACTTTAATAAAATAAAGCTTAAGGTTTTACTTCTTTTCTAACTACTCCTCTATTAATTTTAAATAAACTATTTAAAAATTCCTTAATTTATTAAACTAACCTTTACCTCCTTTATCTTTAAAATATTACTCCCTTAAGTTATATTACTATTACTTTCCCTTTATTAATATAGCTTTTTTTAATCCCTTTAAAGTAACCTTAAGTAAAGTTATTAAAAAAGCTTTAGTTAAGGTTAATAATAGCTAAATAGTTATTTATAGTCCCTTTAATTTTAAAGTAATTATAAAAAATATATCTAAACTTTTAACTAAAACTAAACTAGCTTTTTTTATAAATATTTCTTATTTAAATTATTAAATAAAAGAAACCTATAAAATAATTATCTTTTAAGCTTAAAACGTTTAAGTAAATAACTAATAAAACTTAAGAACTATTAAAGAATACTACTAAGAGGTATATACTTAATACTAAAAGCTATTTAATACTATTAGCAGTAGTATTTTAGTTAGCTAAGAAAATATAGGTAAACTATAATAAGAAATAGAAGAGGCTATTTAATAATTTGCTAAAGATATCTATATTTAAATTGCTTAATTTACTAAAAGTAAAATAAAGAGAAGAGCTATTATTGTCTACCTATAATAAATATAGGCTTAAAATACTATAGCTATTTAGGCTTTATAGAAGGAATTATTTAATATAAAATAGAACATTAAGAATTAAGTAAACTCTTAAACTTAATAGATATATTAATAAAGAGAATAGATTATTAGTCTCTTAGTTAAATAGTACCTAAGCTTTAAAGACTTAAATAAACACTTTAAAGTATAGTTTAATAAGTTTTATAGCCTTATTAAATTAGTTATAAAGGATATCTTTAAATATATATAGGCTAAAAGACCTATAGATATAGCTAGGATATTAAATAAGATTAATTAAAGGGCTATAATTAATTCTTTATATATTACTTTAAAAGTACTTTATAGTCCCTTAGCCTTTACTTTTATTAAAGAAAACCTCTATTCTATATATATAAAGAATAGAAGAGAAAATTACTAAAGGTTTTAATACTTTAGCGGTTTTTAATATTAAAACCACCTTAATAGGGATTTATTTAATAGTAATAAAGACTTTAATCTACCTTATAGGCTAATAGAGCTATTAAGGCTACTAAAACCTCCTAAACCTTTAGAAATAACACTAAGGTTTTCTAAAGACTTAAATAATAAATAGCTACTTAAGCTTCTTATTTAATTGCTAAGGTAAAGCTATTTAGCTATTACTTAGGTTAATTTAATCTAACTTAATAAGCCCCTTTTTTATAATAAAAAGGATTTAAGTAAGTTCTAACTTTAGTGGTTTAAGGTTATTATATATTTAAAATCTTATATTAAAAGCTTTCCCTTTAATTAAATTAAAATTAACTAAGTTAGGTCCCTTCTTTTTAATAAAGTATAGATCTAGCATTAATACTAATTAAAATAGATTAAAATACTATATATTATTAACACTTAGGATTTCTATTTTAATATATTATAAAAATAGTTTAAAGATACTATAGAAGCATTAAAGAATTATAAAAGAATAATAGAGCTAAAATACTAAGGCAATACTATATAATACTTTATTAAGCTTTTTAATTTAAATAACTCTATAAATTAGTTAAGAGTTGCCCTATATATATATATCTTTAAAACACTTTTTAATAAAATTACTAAGCTAATATACTCCTAATAGAGGGGGCTATTAAATTTAAATAAGGATTTCTTTAATATAATTTTAAAGGTAGGATAGATCTATAAAAATATACTATTTAACTTAAGCCTAAATTAATAGAGAAAAGGTATATTTACTTTAACTTTAAAGCACTTAAAGTTAGGCTAATAAAAAGATTTATAGAATTAATACCTTTAAGGCTTAAATTTGTCTTTAAGTACTAGAGAGTGTTATAAGTTAAAAGGTATATAATAATAGCCTACTATTAAAGAGGCTTTTTAAGGTGTAAACTAAGTAGCTATTAATTAAAGGAAAGCTAATAAGGTTAACTATTAATGCTATAGATAAAATATATATAATACCTTAACTTATTATACTTAAAAGGATATTAATAAAAAAGAGCTTTTAATTACTTTAAAGGTTTCCTTATTAAAGTAAAAACTAAAGAAAAGGACTAATAAAAAGGAATTAGTAAAATAGCTACTATTAAAAGTCTTAAAGATTAGTATAATATTTAATAACCTCTTAGAATCTAGGTTCTAAAGGCTTTTAGAGTTTAATTTAGATTTTTAAATACTGCTTATAAACTATTTAGTAAGGCAAAACAGTAGAGAGAAAAGGATATAGCACTTATTTCTAAAATTAAACCTAACCCCTTAGCTAAATAATTAACTATAGAAGAACCTTATATTAAAATAAAGCCTATTATAAATATAACTCTATTAATTAATAGTAGAGAATATTTTATTAAAGTATTATTAAATAGCAGCAGTGGAGTCTTAGTGTTCTCTCTATATATAGTAAAGAACTAAAACTTACTACTAAAGAAAAGGGTAAGCTATAAAACCCTTTATACCTTTAATAATACTTTAAACTTAATAAGCAGATAGTACTTTACTATACCTTTAGTATTAAGGCACTAAAAGAACTACTATATAAGGTTAATATTTAAACTTAATAACCTTAGTGACTATAATATAATTTTTCTTTATTAGTAAATACAAATTTATTAGCTTATAAATCTATTTAATAAGGACGCTAACTATATTATCTTTTTATTAAACTATTATAGGCAGTATTATTATAGCTAAGCTTATATAGAAGAACCTATATTAAAATAAATCGTAGCTATAAAAGCCACTCTTAATGCTATATTAGCCACTGTTTTAAAGGAATTCTAGAAGTTTCTATTTATTATAATAAATAAAGCTACACTTTAACTTCTTAACTATTAACTATAGAACTATAAAATTAAGTTAAAAAAAGGGACAGTACTACTTTAGGGCTCTTTATATACTATAAATAAAAGGGAGTTATTTACTCTTAAGTTTTAATTAGAAATAATGCTAAAAATAGGAAGAATCTATAAATTAAACGCGCTATATAGCGCCCTATTAATGTTTATTAATAAAAAGGACTTAGAAGACTTATTATATCTAGTAGTTAACTTTAGGGGATTTAATAAGATTACTATATTAGTAAAGTATTTTATCCCTTTAATATAAAAACTGTAAAATTAATTATAAAGGGCTTAATACTTTATAAAAATTAATCTTAAATTTAGGTTTTACTTTATTTAAATTACTAAAGGATATAAATAGAAAACAGCTTTTTAATATAAGTATAGCTTATTTAAATATCTAGTTATACCTTTTAAATTAATAAATGCCCTAGCTACCTTCTAAGCCTTAATAAACTATATTTTCTAAGACTTTATTAATGCTAAACTATTAGTTTATATAAATAACCTCTTTATTTATATTAAAAGCCTAGAAAAGTAGAATAAGCTAATTAAAGAAGTGCTTTATAGGCTCTTAAAGTATAACCTAATGGTTACCCTTTATAAGTGCTATTAAAGAGTAATATAGCTAGAGTTCCTAAGATATAATATATTTATAGAAGGAATTTTAATATTAGACTTAAAGACCTTATATATAAAAGACTAATAGGCCTTTATAACCTTAAAGAAGGTATAAAAGTTTATTAGCTTTATTAATTTCTACTACTACTTTATTAAGGACTTCTTAAAGATTATAAAGCTATTAATAGACTTTATTAAGCTTAATTAAAAGATATAGGCCTAGTTATTTAATATATAGTAAGCGTTTAAGTTGCTAAAGGCCTCCTTCTCCTTAATACTAGTTTTAATATACTTTAACCTATTAAAACTAATAATTATAAAAGTAAATATATTAGACTTTACATTAAGCAGTGTCCTTTTATAAAGAGGTCTTAATAATAAGCTACACTTTATTGCCTTTTACTTCTAAAAGCTATCCCTAACTAAAATAAATTACAAAATCTATAATAAAAAGCTTTTAATTATTATTAATTACTTTAAGAAATAGAGATAATATTTAGAAAGAGCTATATATTAAATTAAAGTGTTTTCTAACTACTATAACCTTAAATACTTTACTAAGGTTAAAGTCCTTAATTATTAATAAGCTAAGTAATTATAAAAACTATTTAACTATAACTTTATTATTACTTACTAACTAAGTAAAAAAAATAATAAAGCTAATACACTATTATAACTACTTTAACACTAACTTAAAAAAAGGGGAGAAGATAACTAGCCTATAGCAATAATATTAAAGAAAAAGTACTTTACCCCTTTGCTATTAATTATATCTTACTATATTAATAGTCTCTCTATTCTTTAATAGAATCTAGCCTTTATAGTTTAAATTAAAGAAGTAAAACTTCTAAATAAAGAATATTATATAAGTCTTTAAAATCTAAAATTAAATAAGCACTTAATAATTAAAGATAAAATAATTTATAGAAAATAATATTTTTAAGTACTAAAGTTACTATAGCTAAAGGTAATAACCTTAAAGTATAATATAAGGGTTACTAAATATATAAATATAAATAAAACTATTAAACTTATTATATATAACTTCTAGTAGCTAGGATTAAAGCTAATAGTTAAGGAGTATATATAGAGCTGCCTTAAATACTAATATAATAAAACACCTTAATATACTTTCTATAGACTATTATAACTATTAAAGCTTTACTATAAGCTATAGCAGTCTATTATAATAGACTTTATTATAAAACTACTAACGTTTAATAAATATAATTTAATTTAAATTATAATAAACCTCTTTATAAAAATAGCTTACTTTATACTATTAAAAACTAATAGTAAGAAGATAGAGAACCTCCTTTAAATCTTTATAAAGGAGTATTAAAGGCACTATAGTATTCTACTAAATATTATATTAAACTATAACTTAAAATTTATATTAAAGCTTTAAAAAGACTTCTTTAAGCTTATAAAAGTAAAGAGTAAAATAAGTATAGCCTTCTACCTTTAAATTAATAGTTAAATAAAATATATTAATTAAATCTTAGAAATATACCTTTAAGCCTTTATAAATTATAAGATATTTAACTAAAAAGACTTACTGCCTATAGCTAAGTTTGCTTATAATAACTCTTTATTATTTATAATAGATATAACCCTATTCTTTATTAATTATAAGTATCACTTAGTAGTATATAACCCTTTATTAAGAGCCCCCCTTAATCTAAATAGTTGCTTATATAAATATTAAATAATATAAATGTATAATAAGGTAAAGAAGTAACTTACTAAAAGCTAGTAAAAAATAAAGGAATAGGTAGATAAAAAGTGTAAAAACCCTTTAAAGTATATAAAGGGCTAGTTAATTATATTTAATATAAAGAATATCTATATAAAACAATCTATAAAAAAGCTTAATAAAAAGATATTAGAACTATTTTATATATTAAAGGTAATTTTAAATACTATACTTTAGTTATTATTACTAAAGAAATAGTATATCTATAACTCCTTCTATATTTCCTTTATTAAACCCTTTTATATAGGGAAGGATATTAACCTAAATTAAATTTTAAAAGAGGCTAAATTTATTAAAGCTAAAGACTTTTAAATAAAGGAGATATAAAATACCTAGACTATTAGTAATAATATTAAGTACTTAATAAAATAAAAAGGATAGCCTATAAAGAAGCACTAAACTTAAGAACTTTATAAGTACTTTATTAAAGATAGAGCTAGAACTTTACTCTACTAATTTATAATTAATAACCTAAGTAAGCCTTATAATCTAAGGGTTTATAACACTACTCTATAAATATTATAAATACTTAAGGCAAGCTTTTTTAAAGGGGGGGGATTGTATTATATATATAAAGGTAGCGCTTAGCTAACTCTAGGCACTACTATATAATAGGTACCTCCTACCTTAGGTATCCTTACTTATAGCTTATATATATAAGATTCCCGCGGCCCTTAGGACCCTTGGAAGGAACCTAGACCTCGAGAACCCTTTAAGCCCCCTAAGTGAGCTAAAGTCGATTATTGTTTGAATTGAATCTTTGTATTCCAAGCCCCTCATAAATTGGCCCTTGTCACAACTAGAATACAGTCTCTCGCCAACTCGTCATCAAACTGGTCCTTCAATTCCGCCATAATGAACAACGGCACTTCATTGTTGCTGTTCATTACAGCCGCCGTGGCTTTAACTGTCCAAGGCCAACAGTTCGACGGCTATACATTCCCTTATGACCTGCTCGGCCTGAGCGACGGCTGCTTTGCTACCGTGAACAGAACTATCTCCTCATGTCCGGCCTGGCTGCCACGCTATGCCGGTGTTGAGTACGTACGCCCAAGTCTGTGCCTGTTGAGTCGATATTGACAGACGATACAACAATACTACAGGGGAGCAAGTGTTGAAATTCTCCCCGTGGAGCAGCTTACCATCTTGTGCGAGAGCTCCTGTCGCAATGACCTGCAGAGCCTACGAACTTCCATTCTGCGCACATGCACCGCAGCTTCCGATGTCATGGTTCCGCACAAGGTTGCCTACCCAGGTGAGTTTCTCACAGAAAAGTCTCAAAAGCCTCGATGGATCTGGGTCCACCGACGGCAAGAAGTGACCAGGAGTCTGTGGCGAATCGCAGAAGCAGATACCGTTCTTATTTTGATTATACTCTTCAAACTGCAGCAACCTTTCTGGTGGACCGCTTTCTTTACGCGACCAGTCTATCATGTCTAAAGGACGCGTGAGTCTTTTTCTTCCCAACGCCTTGGGTTCTGATGTAAAAGACGTAGCCACTGCCCCCTTCTCGGGCTCCCTTCTCGGGGAGCATTTTCCCCCTCTTCTCCTCTAAGCGAGTAATTTTGACTAAAATGGTTTCCATCTTTCTTCACAGCGCATCTGGGAAGTACTGCGACGTTGTTGTAGCAGATTGGGCCAACAAGCCAAACTTCACCACCACGCAGACATGCTCTCAATGCGAGCTGGGCATACAGCAGATCCAGCTAGCATCACCATTCGGCTTCAGCGACACGCTGGCGCAGGCCTTTGCCGAAACAACAGAGAGCTGCAGCGCCGCAAACTACAAGTTTGCCACGCCGACATCGTATGCGCTCAACGCGACTGCGTTTCCCTCTCTACCTGCTGCCTGCACGGGAGAAGCCGTCTACAAAATCCAGCAGGACGACTCGTGCGCCACCATCTCGGGCGCAAAGGGCGTATCGACCTATCAGCTCATCAAGGAGAACAAGCTCAACCTCGGATGCGACAATCTCCCCGCGGTAGGTCAGTCGATCTGTCTACCCCAGGGAAGCAACTGCCGTACCTACCAGTTGGATGTCCACGAGACGTGCGAGACCCTGATGACGAGCTGGAATGCAACGCTCGCCCAGGTCCTGGCATGGAACCATGGTCTAACGCGCTTTGTGAATATAAATGAATAAATTTCGTACAAAAGGTTGAAGCTGGCGAGTACTGCGCTGCCATCTCGCTCAAGTTCAACCTCGCCCTGTCCGACTTCTACTTCCTCAACCCTCAAGTGGACTCAACCTGTAGCAACCTCTGGGCCAAGACATCCTACTGCGTCAAACCGGTAGGCAACGTAGAGACGTATCCAGGCTACACGACTACTGCAGCGGCAACTACTTTCACGCGTCCGCAGACGCCAACCGACTTCGTGCCAAGCCCAGTCCAGACAGCTCCCTTGCTCCCCACGGCGGCCGGCACCATCGGCGAGTGCTTCTTATATGAGAACGCGTTTGATGCCACTTCCAATATGAAGGACCTGTCCGTGGCAAACGCGTGCTCGGTATGGGCTAGCTTTGCTGAGGTCACGGTCGAGCAGCTTGTGGAGTGGAATCCCAGCCTCTCGGCGACCAACTGCGTGCTCCAAGCCGGCAAAAGCTACTGCATCCGGAAGTGGGAAACTCCTCGTAAGTTTGCAATCCTTTTTTCCCGTCACCAAGGCTTTTTTCTCACCTTTTTCTCCCTCTCCAGCAAATCCGACGGCGCTGCCGCACGACTACTGCGTAGCGGCGAACCGCACGCGCATCCCGGCCTCTTCGGTTGAGCCATCGGCCTGTAGCTGCTATACAAACTTTCGCATCCAGGACAAGGGTAAGATCAGATGGTCGCTTCCTTTTATCCCGCCTAACAACAGCTGATATGATTGTGCAGCCAACTTCAACTGTTCCATGGTTCCGCAGCTGTTCGGCATCACGGTGGCGGAACTTACCAGGCTGAACCCCTGGATCGGATCCGATTGCGATACTGGTATTTGGAGCCAGCTGACTCGGGATGGCTACGAACAGGTTTGTGTCTTGGCATCTGGCACGCAGCCCATCTCTTCGCCGGCAAGCACAACCAGAGCCGCTCCCTCGACCACCACAGGAGCCGTTCCCCCAGCTCCCACCCAGCCCGGAGCATCCAAGAACTGCAAAAAATGGCATACGGTGGTCAGCGGTGACGGCTGTTGGAGCATTGCGAACGCGGCGGGTATTGGCTTGGATGAGTTCTACCGAATGAACACGGGCGTGGGGTCGGACTGTAGCGCGCTTTGGTTGGGATACGCTGTCTGCGTTGGGGAGTGAAGAGGGATGATTCAGGGCCGCTTTCCGTCGCTGCTTTTTCTCTCTCTCTTTTTTTTTTTTTTTTTTTTTTTTCAATTTTGCTTGTTTTCATTTTTGAAAAGTTTACCTTGCAAGATGTACTCGTTAAGCGGACAGTCAACCTCACACATCGCATCGCAACAACTAGAGACGAAGGTCGCTCGCTGCTTCGGTCTCTGCTCCTTCCTCCTTTTACATCCAATAACCTATCAATTCACTCTCCTCCTCGTCTCCGTCAATGTATGGCGGTCTCATATACGTCGTGTACCAGTCATTTCTTGCAAGACCTTCATACTTCCACATGTAATAGTCTAGCGGCAAGTACATCCAGCCCACATCTTCTTCGATTTCTTCGGTTACACCATCATGAAATGGGGCGGCCACTTTGTAGTTTCTCTTCTCCGGGCTCAGCGGTCCCCAGCTCTTGTCCAGAATCTTGACGACTGGCGAGTTCGTACCGGGATAACGCATGGATTCGAGGCAGATGTCGTCGGCGAAGAGACAATACAAGTATCTGGGATTCATCCACATGGCGTCTTCAGTCGCCAATTCCGTAACCTTTGGCGGCAGACGGAACTTGATGTCTTCTGCCACCCAGGAGTGGAAGTGATCACGGACTTCGTGGGACGTGGCTCCGCTGGAAAGAAAAGGAGAAGGGCATCTGGTCAGCAAGCAATAGTGGCAGCGGTGGGCAGAACGCCACCATGGATGTTCTCGCAGCACATACTAGAGCGCCGGGTCATCAATGACGTGAAGATCATGCAAGGGCAGCAAATCCTCGCGGACGTAAAACCTGAGACACTCCTGGACCTCGCTACGGATGTCGTGCAGCATGTGCTCCCACGCAGACTGGTCACCGTCAGAGCACCGGTAGATCTAAACGCCGCGTCAGTGGAAAAGTACCTTGGGGGGGGGGAGGGGGGGGTCGCGAGGCGGGAGGGAACATGGGGCCTCACCACGAAGCCCCAGACGGAGTCGCGAAGCTCGTCGCTCGTCATGCTGAACTCTAAGGAGTCAAAGTCGATGTCGCGCTTCGACATGACGTCGAGGTAGATCATGGGCTTCGCGGCGGGAGCCGGGTCCGCGGTCGGGATGCTCATCGTGCGCGGAGATAAGGGTTGAGATGGGCGCGCGCCCCGGGCTGTTGAGTAACGCGTCGGGGATAGGGCGGCGCGGGGAAAGAGCGAGGTGGGATATCGATGGATGGGGACCACGCGGGGGACGTAGGTCGATGTTCTCGTGATGGCTCTTGATGCGGCGCGCGGAAACATGGGAGCGGGCTGGGCTGATGATATATGAGGGAGACGAGGCTTGATGTGGTTTTGGGAAGAAGGGGCGGTTTATCCAAGTCAAGGGGACGGAGGGGTGGTCGGGCCGGGACGAGACGAGACGAGACAATGCATGCATGTTGCACGGTGCACCAGCATTTATTATGTACTTGTGTACATGCGTGTACACTCGCGATGAAGGCGTGTGTGTATCCAAGCCGGTCTCATCTCCGCGCAGCCGCAGCCCGCGCGGCACACGTCCCGGGGCAGACGGCCGTGAGGTGCATTTCCCGTTTGGGATTCCCGGCCGTCGCCGCCGTCGGCCCCGCCGTTTGCCGCTCCGGCATCTGGTCTGGTCCTTATTCATGCAATGCGACATCGCGTCGGGCAAAGTGGGGGGCTCGCCACATGGATGGAAGGATGGACCCGTAGAGTGGGTCACAAGTACATACAATGTACTTAGGCATGTCACAAAAACTCCATGGCCACATTGGGAATACAATCAAAACACGGGAAATACACTGCAAGAGCGCAACAAATGAAATCGATTTTCCCCAGCCACGGCCAAAGGAGCAGCCATTTGAATCTACTCGTCCCCCCGTGGCAACCCCAACCCCAACCCCAACCCCCCCCCTTGTCCGTGGTCCAGCCAGACACGTAACTACATCCCCACGCTCCATCTAATGGCCGAAGCGGAAATTCAACCGCTTGTTGCCCTCGTCCGTCGTCGTCGCCAGGTAGTGCACCCTCTCCTCCCGCGTCATGGACAGCCAGATCCTGTCCCTGCGCTTGTTGACGAGCACATAGTACGTCTTGAGGCCGACGACGACGACCACGTTCCACGCCACCACGCCCAGCAGGATCTTGTTGCCGCGATAGTAAAAGGGCTTGTCGTCGTCCCGGTAGACCTGCGAGGCCAAGATGGTGGCCATCTGCACCGCCATGTTGTACAGCGAGGAGCCGACGGTGCGGGTTTGCACGGATCCCGCGTTGCGCGACGTCAGTCCCACCAGGACGGCGTGGCAGTAGGGGTACCCGACCAGGAGGGTGGAAATGACCCATTTGGACCAGTTGCTGTTGGGGAACGTGGTGGGCAGCGCGACGAGGGCGACGAGGAGCGGCAGCGCCCACACCTGGGTGATGAGACTGATGAGCACGCGCTGGTTGATCCTTTCCGAGACCCAGGTCCAGAAAAGGAGTTGGATGATGAAGAGCGTGTAGGCGGGGATGGTCAGCAGGTTCGTCTCAAACGTGTTGAACCCCAGGGCCTTGCAGGTCAGCGTGATGTAGGCTTGCGGCGGAGTAAAGGGGATGATCCACGTGAGCCCGAGCAGATAGATGGGCCACAGGTGGTAGTCGGTGAGGGCTTCGCGGAAAAGCGGCCAGGTCAGGCCCTGTCGGTTGTGCATCGAGGCCTTGCCAGGGTCGTCCAGCAACACCCGCGTCACCATGATGGTTTCCTCCCTCTCGGTGAACCACCCTTCTTTCGGCCGCAAAAGACCCTTGTATTTGCCCCGCGCCGTCTGGGTCGGCGACGCGGGTAGGTACAGCCACGTCCAGATCCCGATCAGGCCGGTGAAGATGCCCTCGATCAGAAACATGTATCGCCATCCCTCGCGCAGGCCTCCGTTGCCGCGGAGCTGGAGAATACCGTAGGCGAGAAAGGCACCGACGATCTGCGTGGCCTGGTAGGAAGTCCAGAACCAGCTCAGCCGCTTGGGCAGCTCTGCATTGGTGAAGAAGTAACTGAGGTAGAGAATCGTATCGGGGATGAATCCGCCTTCGATGAGGCCCAGGAGGGACCGGGTCACGTAGAAGGTCGTTTTCCCGCTCAGAGCGGCTTGTGATGCGGCCACAATACTCCAGACGACCATTTGAATGGGGACCCAGGTGTCTGGGCCGAGCTTCTTGCTGATAAGCTGCGACGGAAGCTCCGCAAACAAAAAGGAGCAGTAAAAGATGGTCATGCCATTGTTGTAGTCGTTTGTGTTTAAGCCAAGGTCGCCTAAGGATGTCGTCAGTCTACGACTGCGTACGCAGCCCAGGTCCTTACAAGAACTGTGCCCCATTTGTGTGCTCTCTCTCTCTCTCTCTCTCTCTCTCTGTGTGTGTGTGTGTGTGTGTGTCAATTTTCCTTTTTTCATTTTTCTCATCTTTCTTATGTTCTTTCTTTCTTTTTTCTTCATCTTCCCCCCCCCCCCCCACCTTTTTTTT
>SRPY01000419.1:0-28610 GCA_018360145.1 Claviceps africana | reverse complement strand
GGGGGGAGTGTCTGGTTGCAAAAAAGAAAAAAAGTTAAAATAAAATTAAAATAAATCAAGCAACAAAAAAAAAACCATGGAAAAAAAAATCAAAAAAAATCTCCGAACGTCGGGAGTGCTTTGCGAGCGTCTCGAATGCGGGCGAGTTTGGGGACATTTGTCGATTTTGGCCATGTTTCCCAGCTGGACTTGTTTGTACTGTCTGGGGTGGCACCGAGGTACGGTACTACCAGACGTATGGCCGTGTTACGTGTTGCGGTAATACGCACGGCGATACGGGCGGTGCGGCGCGAGGCAACGACGGCCCAGGAGGTACCTGCCCGCTTCCTACCTCGAGTGGGTACCTTGCCTTACCTACTTAGGTACCTACCTACCTACTTGCTACCTACTTAGTAGCTACCTGCCCTACCTCCTTCCTGCTTACTTACCTAGTACGCACCCAGAAAGGTAAAGACAGGGGCCAGGGGGGTGTGGGGCGGCGGGGATTCGCGGAACAAAAACATCCATGTCCCAACAACAAGGCCCCGGCGCGGCGTCTGTCTTGTCGCTCTCACCACGACGGCCAGGCTTCATTCAGACTTTGCCACCGGCACCGTGGCCCCGCTTTTCCAATTTCCCTTTTTTTTTTTTCCCCTCGGCTTCGTCTTATTGTCTGGGCATTCAGGCATTCAAGAGCCAGTCGACGACGCCACAGGGAGCTGCCTGAGTACTGAACTGGGTTACCTACTTAGTAGGAACTTAGGTACTTACCTACTTATTTTAAGGAGGTATTTCAGGGCACATGACCATGAATGCATGCAGGGAACCTGTGGGAACTGTGAAAAAAAAGGGCCCGAGAGGGACCCGTGCTGTCCTTCCCAGTACAACAAACGATCTGCACGGGCAAAGGCGAGAAAAAAAAAAAGAAAAAAAGGGGAGACGGGCGGCATGCATGTCCTGCGGCCGCCATGCGGACAGAGACGCAGACGAAGCGTGTTTGTGGCTGATGCTGATGGCTGATGCTGATGGCTGAGCTGACACGACGGGATGCCAGACCCGTCCTCGCTGGCGCCCGCCGCCCTGCCGCCCACCGCCCTGCCGCCCATCGCCAATCGCCGTTCGCGGCCAAGCGCCGCCCTGTGCTGCATCGCACCGCCAGCGGTCTTGCCTTGCTTCTGAATTAGCACTCCGAACCTCGCCTCCCCGGTACCCGTCTGCTGACCAACCAGGGCCGGCTGGCCTCATGCAGGTAAGCAGAAGCACCTGCAGCTGTCTCCCTTGCCATGGCAGTGTGGCCTGACGCCTGACGCCCGACACCCCGACAACGCGAGCCGTCCCCCCATTGGCCGGGGGTTTTTTGCCCCTCGGTGCATGTCTCTGACGGACCACGAGGCAAATTGCACGATGCGCACCATCCCACGACCGAAAACCTCGTCAGCATCGCCGCAAACCCCCTTCTCCCGACGACATAACCTGCGCCGCTAGGAAAAAAAAAATGATGGGATTTCCGCCGCAAATTCCAGCAAACCGGGACGAAAAAAACCAAGAACCAAAAAAAAAAAAAAAAAAAAAAAAAAAAGACACAACAACACTCCAACCCCACCCTTCCAGGGATTTCGTCCGATCCGAGATTTTATCGCCTCGGAGAATTACTCGTGTCCGAACGGTTCCAGGGCCCATGTCCCCGATGGCAGCCGTTGGCACCCACCGACAGGGGTTGGTCAAGAGGCCAGGGTGGGGGGGGGAGGGATGGCATCGTTGACCCCTGCTTTCGCGCGACGCGACCAGGGTCGGGCTTTGTACTAGACGCCATGGCTGTCGTTGCTGATGGCAGATGAGCCGTACATATAAGCCGCGAACCATGGCGAACCGCGACCAAGGCAGGAGTGTCTTTTCTGCTTTCCCTTCTCTCCCGTGCCGTGACGTGGCAGGGAGAAGTCTCCAGGCAACTGGCGCTGGTGGCGTCCCGGCATGCAGGGGTTGCTGGTTATTTCTAGCACTGTTGCGGTGTGGCTACGGACAAAAACGTACGTCATGTTTCCCATGTCCGGGTACAAAATCAGGCTTATGGCACGAGAAAGAGAGACTTGCTCTGACCGGCCCAGAACGGGACCCGTCAAGCTGGATTCGACTTGACGGCTGGCTGAGGCGCCGCTCCGGGGTGCAAAATACGTCGTCACAAGGGCCTGCACGCCATGTTGCGCATCCACGCAGCATGTTCGCCATACATACATTTCTATATTCACATGTACATGCAAGTATACACTCGTGAGACGGCCCCGTGATCCAGCAGGACCGTCGTCTACTGTCATGGTCGTGCCAAGAAGGACAAGCAACACGCGGAAATGGCCCGATGCAGCACGTGGGCCTTGCGCACAAGGCGTCGACTTGGGCCGGCTTTGGCGCGTGGTTCATCAGGTGAATATCGCAAGAACACCACAAAGGGGATCCGCCTCGAGCCCGGCAGAACTGACCCGGGCATGGCGTCCTGACCGAGATGGCCAGAGCATGGACCGTTTCGGGCACGAATCACCTCACCCCGTCCCATGACGACGCCCCTCCGCCCTCCATTGGTCAGACGCCACCGTTGCCCTGGAACATGTCGGCGAGGTCGCAACCAGGCACAAATCCCAAGTTCGTCATGAGTCGACTGTCCATCTCGACGTCATCCGTAAACCCCATCGCCGTGGGCCCCAGATCCCCGTACAAGGCCTCATAGTCAAAGTTTGTATTCATCTCATGACCACCGCCAAACGCCAGTTGCGCCATGTCTCTTCTGCTGGGGCCGGCGTCGGCGTCGGCGTCGGCATTGGCGGCCACGGACATGGCCACGTGCGCGGCGTAGTCAGAGTCCGGAGCCGCAGGTTGCTGGTACCCGAAGCGCGGCGGCACTGCGTCCTTGTCCGCGGCCGTCGGCATGCTTTGCCTAAACAGTCCGCTCGGGGAGGATCCAGGGTGGGAGAGCGGATGGGCTTGAGCTTCGAGATCAAAGGCCTGGCCCGCGCCCGCTGCGAGTTGGTCCAAGGCCATCGCTTTTGGCGGCAAGTCTTGTTCTTGCTCTTCTTCTTGTTGCCGCTTCTGTTGCCTCTGTTGCGGCCGTTGCTGGAGTAGCTCCCCTGCGTCGGAATTAGATTCCGGACCATCTTGCCATGTTCTGTGCAGTTTGTGAAACGCGGAGCACCAGCTTTCCTTCTCGGCTGCGCACAAACCACTCGTTCTTGAGCGTTTTTGCAGAATTTGGAGAAGCAGGGATACCACGGGTGGCGTTCGGGCCGCGCCAAAATGTTGAAAGCATGATTCCATCGCCTCAAGAAAGCCAGACAGGAGCGGCAGGCGCAGTTGTGAGGCCCGCTCATTGGTCATCGTCAGGAAGAGCAGCTTGACGAGGAATGCCGACGGGAGGATGGGAGTCGAGCTGCTGGACATGAACGAATTGCAGTAGGCGAAGCGCGGGTCGAGCGTCTGTGCCAGAGCCTCGGGACCGATTCGTCTTGTTTGCCTGCCGCCGTGTCGTTTTGGGTACACGAGACCATGCAGAACGACGGCCAATGCGTGTAATTGCGTCAGCGTGCGTATCGGCTCCATCGTGGGAGACGCGGCTGCGGCCGGAAACTGTCTTGGCGGACCAGAGCGCGGCACTGGCCGCCAGACCTGATCAAAGCCCGTGAATTCCGCCGTTGATGGGAAAATGTTGCTGGCTGCATCACGAATCTCCGTCGGGACGTGCTGATTCATCGACAGAGACGTCAGTGTGCCGAGAAGAGAACATGCCATCGCCGCCGTATCGAGTTGTATCCTATCCATGTCGTGGGCATGGCGGCGCATACAAGGGTCGACGTTATCGCGGAATCGAAGCCCTTTCAGGAGTCGCGCTACTCTCCCGAGCAACAAAGACGCCGACGAGAGTCTACCCCTCCCAATCAGAATGACTGAATGGAGAATGACTGCGCTCGTGTTGTGAAGATCAAACACTTCACCGTCGCCGGGTAGGAGGCTACGCGCAACACGAAGGATATACGAGGCGCTAAGCTCGCTAAGCTCACTTAGCTCGCCGGGATCAGGAGCCGATGAATACCTGTCCACTGGACGCGGGGCATCCTGGAAAGCCGCAATGGCCAGGGCAGCCCACAGCTCGGAATGCCTGGAGTATCCTGATCGGTCCGCGTCGAGGTCAACGTGTATGCCACTGGCTCCGTAGGAAGCCGCGAGGCAGCGCAACGCCTCCGGATGCACGATTGGCAACCAGCAGTGGGTGTAGGATGTGTAGACGGCCATGAGGCGCTCCCAATGAGGTGGCAGTCTGAGTAGAGTGCCAAAAACTCGGTCGGAACCCGACGTACCCGTCGAATCTTGCATTGTCGTGGTCGTCAAACTGGAAGCGAGTCTTGGGTGGGAGGAGTCGCGTCCGTCGTGGTGGGAGGAATCGAGAGGTTCGCCCCGAGCAGCAACATGTTCATTATCGGAACTGTCCGACGGCGCATTCTGGGTGTCGGCTAAGAGAGCGTCGATGGCTTTCCGGACCCGGGTCTCGTTCCAGACCTTTTGAAGGTGATGGCCCGTACTGCCCTTGCCGAGCAAAGCGCGCGCCTCACCACGGCCTGGCGCCGGCTGGGCCAGCAGCCGGAAGAGAGCTTGTTCCGAGTCGGGTATCTGATCAAAAAGCCAGGCCAGAGACAGCTCGATGGTACGCAGGTAGCCGGTTTGGACGCCTCTCTTCTTGGTGGCGGGCGTGTAGGAACAAGGACGTGCGAGAGCCGTGCAAGTGCCGCATCGAGGCCTCGCGCCATCGCATTTCTCTCGAGCAGCCCGACAAGCATCGCAAGCCAGAGAGACGCGTCGCTTCTTGGGCTTCTCGTTGTCGCCCGGATCGTTTGGTGAGGCCGTTGTGCCGCCGGCTTGCCGTTTCTGCGGCATGGTCAGCTACAGAGCACAGATTGATAAAAAGTCCCTCGACGCGACGTGAAGCCTCGGCTCAAACATGGGGGTGAGATACGGGCGTTCAAGGACAGATACCTGCCCATTCTGAAAGCAGAGAGCAGTGAAGACGGAGAGTGGGATGAATCGCGGTCGATGTCGAAGACTGGAGGCATGTGTTTTCGATCGCTTGAGAGTCGATTGTGGTGCTCTGAGGTGCTTGGGTGCTTTTGGGTCCTTCGGTTGCTTGGTTCTTCCTTTGGTTCTTTGGTCCTTTGGTCCCTCTGGTCTCTTGGGTTGCAAATGCCGCCGAAGCGAACCCATTGCAGTCCGGATTCAGGACTCGCCACGGTCCGGTGCTTGTGATTGGCTGCAGATCCACATTCTGAGTGGCATTGGAGTTTGAGATGAGGTACTGCGAGGTTTGCCGGCGGCAGGGCGGGTAAACACTTATCCACGCCGGGAAGGGTGGGACGATGGCTGGGCCTGGCAATGCGATCGGAGCCGACGGAGCTCCTTCCGCAGAATAAAAACACCGATTACGTCGGGTACTTCACTCCTGCCACTCCTGCCACTCCTGCTGTCACTCTGCCACTCCTGCACGCTCCTGCTGTCACTCCAGCCACTGGGGTCACTCCCGCTGTCCCCGCCGGCCCCGCCACTCGCGCCACTGCCGCCACTCCTTCCTGGTTCCTGGCTACTCCTGTGGCACCAACCAATGGCAGCCGGCTAGAGACACACACAAGCAGCCAGCACCGCCCCACTCCTCCTCAACTCCTGCCCCGGCTTCGCGACATCCTGGCACCTGGCATCCTGGCATCCTGGCATTTTGGCTAACTGGCATCCTGGCATCTCAAAGCTCGTTCATTCAACCGCCTTTGCAAGAACTCCGTCCGCATATATGCGCATTTCCTCGATCTTTGACGGTTCATTTTCGGCCGAGGATCTACTCTCCGGCGCCCGTCGCTCCTTCTTATCCCGCCCAGTTTTTCCCGTAGCTGATGGCAAACGGTCCCCAGCCACGGTCGCCGACGACGAAGAATCACGCTCATTCGAAACATCGGTAACTCGGCATGATCAAGTTCTCGTGGCTTGGTGTCGGTTTCTTCCTTCGCACCTGTGAATACGGGCCATGTTTCCGCCAAAGTATCATCTTTCCCTCTCGCGCATCTCAATCGCAGGATGCCATAGTTTCCCCGTCGATGCATCCATTGTCACGGTTGACGTGCGAATAGCTTGAAAGACGACCTCGGCATTCATGGCAGCCTCGGCATTGGAGAAGCGGATCGTTGACATGGATGCCGTGTTTCAGCGGGCCGCGGGGGTTTTTTCTGCCATGCATATAGCGAGATCCATGGCACGACCCTATATCAGGCAAGACAGGTCTTGGAAGGCATTCTACAGAACAATCCCGTTGACAACAATTCGACAACGTCATTGTATGCTATGCTATGCTAGGCTAGGCTAGGCTAGGCTAGGTAATGCCATGCTCGTGAGTCCAACCCGGCATCCAAGGACTCGTCCGCCAGTGAGCCACCACGAATCTCGTTGTCCATGACGTTCACGTTCTTCTCTTCAATCTGTCCAGCCGATGCCATCCGCCTTCCCCTGGCGAGCGTCCCGATAGTCGATATGGCACCGCAACTGTGCCGCAGCTACACATACGCTTTGTCCGTCCCGCCTGTGGACATTCTGCAACGTCGCATAGGCATTGAACATGGCTTCGCTTTGGCTGATGTCTTTCCGATCCTCATCGCTTCTCTTGACGTGGAGCGGGACGGGACAGGGACAACCCAACATGCCTGCAAGGATACACCTCAAAAGGTCAATTGGCCGCTATCGCCCATAGTCCAAGACCAACAGCTCCTGGAACCTTGCAGAGTGGACCGCCCTGTGTCAACGGTGCAGTTCGGCTGGGAGGCACCCCGGTGCGCTTCGTCCGACCTTCTTCATTTGTTGAGAATGATTGAGACGAGGTACTTTCGTTTCTGCCGTTGCCGGGTCCTCATATTCCCATCGCTGCCTACAGCTCAGAATCATTGAGCCGATACTCGGCCTAGTGCAACCCAGTACTCGCCCGATAGCTCTCAAACCCGACTCGGCAGAATCAAGCCAACAAGGACCATCCTCGCATCGTACGGCGCAGAACGTGACTCTGGCCCTGTATGCGAGTATCTTACCCCACCCCATGAAGATGCCCGTCCGGCTCATAAAATGCGCGCTGATATTTGGTGACGCCGGTGGAGGGGATGACCGCGCTGCCGTCTACTCTCTGGGGCATATTGAGGTCTGCAATATTGCCATCTACAACCGAACCTCGGGCAACGGAAGTTGGCCGAGCACGTTTGGTTACTGCTGAAGAAGACGGAGCTTCGGAATCTCGACGCGAGGGCCAAGACAGAGTTTGAGATTCTCTTGGAGCTCAGCGAGTCATTGTCTAGCTTAAATACAGAATCCACTTCATTCAACGCGCCTTTGCTGCGGCCAGCCGTGGAGAACGGGCACCGCGTCTGGCAAGCCGTGGATGGCTTAGATTGTCTTCTGAGTCCACTTCAGATACCCAACCACCGTCCCGTTGGCCGCCTTGTCCGGCACTCGCAGCAGGATCCCTCGACACGTCCAGCGATTTAGCCCACCTCAGCTGAAAACGACGGGAGAGGAAAGCAGCACCCCGGACGAGCATCGCCTCCGGCAGGAATAGAGACAAGAATGTCGCTCCGTCGCATACGGCGCCGCACGGTGAGTGGCTGCACTCTCTGCATAAGCTCCTGCAGGATTCGAAGGAACGAGAGACCTGCCATTGGCCGTGCAAGAACAACGGAGATGCCGTATCTCTCCATGTTCCTTCTGGCACGGCCGACGGGCGAATGTCGGCCCCGAGAAAGGAGGGGGGGCATTGAGTCGTTGCAGCATGGCCGGCCTCGATGTGAGTGGGAGACTGTGTGCCGCGCAAGAATCGGCGTTCACGAGACACGAGGCAAGCGTCGGAGATGAGATTGTGCTTGTGGACACTGCGAGTGCGTCCTTTTTTTCGGCCGGTATGCAGGCTCGCTTTGCGTCGGCTAGTCGGGAGCCGCCGAGTTCTTTCTGCGACGGTTCCTGCTTCGAGGACTGGGCGCTGGAACCCCTCGAGGAAGAACCTGGTGAGTGTGGCCGGCTTTTATCCCCGCTTCTATCCAACTCTTCCGTCCCGCCACGTACTCGGCCGATTCATCCGACTGACCGTCTAAGCTCCGTGGTGGGCATAGGTCATACACACCACACGTCAAGCCATTTCCTTGTTACTTTTGCTATGAAGTCCTACGATCTATTGTGTCCTATTACGCGACACGCTGCGTGATTGAAGCCACTTTTGGAGTGGTGCACGCTGTCGTGCTGCCACACTGCTGCGGGTGTGCGGCGGGACGAAGGGGGTTTGGCGGATGCTGGTCAAGGGTGATGTGTGGTAGAAATAAGTTAATGTTTGTTGTATCGTGGTGTATCGTGGTGTATCGTGGTGTATCGTGGTGTAATGTATGATATACGTGTGGTGTAGTGTGTGTTGTAGTGTGTGGTATAAGTAGACGGCACAAAATGTGGTACAAATTATGGTCGAAAGTGTGGTAAAGTGTAGTATGAATGAGTTATGATAGAGTGATAACTGAGCGTTATAAACAGTCTTATAAATGAGTGTCATTAGAATTCGTTATTTAATACAACAGTCTATGCGAATCTAAACAACGCCGGCATTATTCAATACAACAATCTATACAAATCTAAACACAACGCCAGCATATCCAACACAACAGTCTACACGAATCAAAACAAGGCAGGCTGAATCCCGTATAACCCTCATCCCCACCGCTACCTCCCCTGAGAACTCAACCTCATCGCATTCGCCAGACGCTGCCTCGTGCTCTCCTTCCCGCCGGCGCTCCCCGCGTCGCTCCGCGGCGACGGATCATAGTACCTCTCCACGTCTTCCACGCCCAGCTTCTGGGGCCGCGGGGGCGGGGGCGGCGCCGCCTGGGCCGCCATTTCCTCGCGGTTCCGCGCCGTCATGTAGAGGTGCTGGTCCCAGCTTTGGCCGGGCTGGTGACCGAGCGTGCCGTTGGCATGGGGATGCGTCTCCTGGGGCTGGGGGCCGGGTCCTCGGGATCGCGTGTCACCGGGGGCTGGGGCGCGGGGGCCGCGCTCTTCTTGGAGAGAACGACGGGGTTCTGGCGTGTGTCGATATGGTTGCTGCTGCTGCGCCTGCGCCTGCGACTGCGACTGCGACTGCGACTGCGACTGCGACTGACGGTAAGACGCGCGGCTCCGGGGCGGCTCGTCGTCGTCGTCGTCGTCGTCGTCGTCGCTGTCCGACGCCCCGCCGCCGTCGTCATCGTCCTCGTACGAGCGGAGATCGCTCCTCATGGCCAGACTGGCGCAGATGTTGCGCGCCTCCTCAATGGCCTTCTTCTGCTGCTTGAGCGCAATCCTCCGCTCGCGCGTCTCCTTGTTCTCGGCCGAGATGGACTCGATGGTGCCGTCGGGCATCCTCAGAATCTCAATGGGGTCAAAGAGCCGCAACATGCCGAGCAGCAGGTGGCGCTCGACGACCTGCGTGATGACGTTGCGGGTGAAGATGCGGGCCGTGAGGTCGTAGTAGATGAGCATCTTCTCCAGCACCTCCTCGGCCTCGGTGTAGGTGCCGCCGTTCTCGGTCGACTCGGCGCGCCACCTGCGCAGGCGGTCCTCGTACTCCGGGTCGTAGGGCTGCACCTCGAGCTCCATGTCGTCCGTCAGCCGGTTGAGTTCCTTTTCGGCCTCCTCGTTGAGGTCCCGCATCTTGACCTCGAGGAAGTGGGACCGCAGGGGGTCGCGCATGCGGGTTGGCCAGACGTGGTCGATGACCTCGGCGAGGAACTCGTTGCAGATGACGCCCAGGTTGTCCTTGTACTCCTGCGCCAGCACAGGCCAGCTGCGCGAGTAGTCCTGGAAGAGGATGTAGGGCGCGCGGGGGTTGGAGTCGAGGGGCAGCTCGTTGCCTCGGATCTGCCGCAGCAGCGGCTCGACCTCGCGCTGGGCAAAGTCCTTCTTGGACTGATCGCCCACGACGCCCGCCGCCGGCAGGTGCTGTCCGTGGATGGTCGAGCCGGCAAAGTTGACCTTGCGGCCCTGCTGCCGGAACAGGCGCGAGAAGCGCTCGCTCTCCTCGCGGGCGCGCGCGCGCAGCTTGTGAGGCGGCGTCCCCTTGGCGCTGGATTGCCGGGCAAAGAACTGCTCGCCAAACGGGTTCTTGTAGTTGCCGTTGACGGCGGGCGTGACGAGATTGTTGGACGCCGTGAACAGCTCGCCCATCTCGAAGCGCATCTCCTCGATGGTGTCCTTGGCCGAGCCCATGGCCCTGAGCTGGCCGTCGCACCTCTCGAGGGCCTGCTGGATCTGTCTGCGGAGCGACTTGACGTGCTTTCCAATGTGCTTCTGCAGCTGGATGCTCAGCTTTGCGCGCAACGCCGCCACCCCCCACATGTGCGGCGGCAGCGCGGACCAGCGTCCTCGCGTGAAGAAGTCGGCCTCCTTGCGGGCGCGATCCTCGGGCGTGAACCAGCTCTCGCCGGGCCCCGGGTTCAGCAGGACATACCATCCGAGCTTGAAGTGGTTCTCGAGGTCCTTGTTCATGACGACTTCGATGAACTTGTCCTCGAGGCCGATGCGCTCCGTCATGTCGGGCTTGGTGAGCACGCCAATGGTTCGCGAACCCTTGGGGTCGAAATGGCGGGCCTTCTCGAGGATCGGGGCCTGCACGTAATCGTTGTTGCCGCCGATGACGGCCAGGATAATGGTCCGCCGACTCTTCATGTACCGGTCGGAGAGCGCCTCGATGGTCTGGATGTCGGCCTCGGACTGGTCTCTGTTGGCGACTCGCACGAGCCCGGGCAGGTCGACCAGCGTGAGCAGCGGCAGATCCGGCCCGCTCTTCTCCACGACGAGGATGTCACGCGCGGCGAACCGGCCGGGGACGTCGCGCGGAGCAATCAAGTGGGTGGCGTCGCGCATCACGCTGTCAAAGGACATGTCTCTCGTCACGTCGCCGCCGTAGCGCAGCAGGCTGTTCTGTTCATTGTACGGCCGGTTCTTGTCCGGAATGATGGACACCCTCAGGCTGGTCTCCTTGCTCCTCCGCAGCCGGATCTCCGTCGCAAAGCGCGTGCAGGCACCGGCGTCTCGCGGGAACGGCGTGCCGGAGATGGCCTCCAAGACGGAGCTCTTCCCTGCGGACTGGTCGCCGACGACGACAATCTGCGGCAGCTTGACGTTGTCCAGCTGCGCGAACTGCAGCTTGTCAATGAGATCGAGCAACCCGCGCTGTTCGTTGGCCAGCCCCCGCGTTTCCAACGACGACTCGATGGAGTGAGACATGTCGCGCCCGCGTCTCGATGACGATGCTGTGTAGTGGTGATACGTGTCGGTGCGGGTACGGGGGGTCGACGATGGCGTGGAATGTCCCGAGGAATTTGTCGACGAGACCTCAGAGTACGGAGAGCCCATATTTGACCACGCGGGCACTCGGGAACAAAGGGCTCGTGTGATCGTGTGCTCGTGTGCTCATGTTCATGTCGCAAGAGCAAGACAAAGAGCAGACGGACGAGGTTGTGGTTGGGCCTCTTTTATGCTTTTATGCCTGCAGCCTGACGTACTAGTTTGTTCTGCTTGGTGGGGCGGCGTAACAGTCGTGCGTGGGTGGCTGAGCCGGCTGAGCTGGCCGACCGTGGCTGTGCTGTGCTCGGCTGTGCAAAACTAGGTACTGGTGGCTTTGTGCAAGTCTACTTGGCCTTGCGTGGTGCGCCAAGCCCAAAGCAGTATACACGCTAGACTACATCGAGCACGAGCACTCCATTGGTGGTTGCGTAAAACGCCATGGCTCTGGCACACCCTTTGTTCTGCTTCCTCTCTTCTTAGGCTTGTGCCATCGTGAGTCTCGCAACGAGGACTCCACGGGAGCTGTTTGTGCTTTTGACTGGAAGTTGAAGAGAGATTTTGTCCGTAGTATCGTGCTAGAATCAAGATGCTGAGTGTTACAGCATCACTCGTAAGTAGGTAGCTACCTACCTACCAAGTACCTAGGTAGTAATGGAAAGTGACAGCTGCCCGCAAGTGACAGCTGCCCGCTTACAGCCAAGGCACATTTAGGTCAGGGAAGGCGCGACCCTGTGTTGGGACGAGATGCCAAAGTGAGAAGCACTTGAAAAATGTGTCGTCCAAGACTTTTGCCACTACGAAAACAACGACAACGACAACCAAGACGACGAAGACGAAGACGAAGACGAAGACGACAACGACAACGACGAAGACGAAGACGAAGACGAAGACGACAACGACAACGACGAAGACGACGACGACAAACGACCAAAAAAAATGGCACAATTCCTGAAATTTGTGGCCGTAGGCATTATTGCCCTCAGGGGTGTATTTTCGGCCGCGTTGCCGAGACCTGCGACGACAACGACGATGACGACGATGACGACCATGGCCAGTCTCGAGAGCTGCTCCATGAGCTGCACTTTCAGCAGCCTCTTCATGAGCTGCCCGCTTAGTTGTCCTCCCATCACCAACATCAGCACCAGCATCATCACCAGCATCAGCACCAGCATCAGCACCAGCACCAGCATCAGCACCAGCACCAGCATCAACATCAGCATCAGCACCATCACCAGCACCAGCATCAGCACCAGCATCAGCATCAGCACCAGCATCAGCACCACCACCATCACCACCACCCCCACCACGACCGCCGCCGCCGCCAAGAACATGCTTGACAGCGTGAACACGGCGTGGAAAATGTACCTCGCCGGCTTGGCCGGGCTGACGTCTTTGAGCACCGTTTGGCTCACACATCTGGCGGGAAGTATGTAAACCTAATTTATTTAAATATATTTAAAGTTAACAAACTTTTAAAAAGAGAGGCATGAACGAGAGGTGAAGATGAAAGAGAATGAGTTGCGGATGAAAATCAAGGAGGCGGAGGCCAAGCGGAAACCAACCCCCCCAGTTCCGGCATCGGAAGTGGTGCTGGTTGTGGGTCTGGTTCTGGCTCTGGCTCTGGCTCCGCCTCCGGGTCCCGCTCCGCCTGCGGCTCCCGCTCCGGTTCCCGCTCCCGATCCGGAATCGGAGGCACATGAGGAAAGACAGGGTGGTGACTCTGTTACAGAGGAAGGACCAGCGATAACGCCTAGGTACCACTTACATGACAGCGATGAGTTTCGCAATGTATGGGACTGTGACTGGTAGTCTTATCATAGAGTTGCGGTGCAATGGATGCATCGAGACGGATGGGTACATTTGACAATAAAATTACTACATGGCCGAATCTGCACGTGTGCCTAGAGAATAACTAAACACACAGTAGTTGTTACGTGCTAGATACGGCACGTAAAACGTAGGCATTCACAGCTTGTGGAATGCGTTATAAACAATCGTAAGGAAGAATCATAAAGGAAATGGGAAGAAATTCAACAATCTAGGATGCCATGTCGTCTGTTTGGGATTTGAAAAATATCCTCCGAAGCCAACTGTCGATGGCTATCTCTTATTCATGTGATGCATAGATATATAATGCGGCGGTGGCGGAATCGAGAGTCACAGGCGACATGAAATCCGAGCTTCTGGAACTTCCAATCTTCGTCCTCTCGTTCATCGCGACTGGTTCAGAATTCATGTCCTCAGTTTCGGATTGGAGAAATTCCATACAAAGCCCACTCCCGATGGCTCTCTCCTGTACATCCGACATAAAAATAGACAATGCAGCGGCGGCGACGGTATCGAGAGTTGTCACAGTCTCCAGCGTCAATGCTGCCATTACAGCTGTCAAGCCTATTTCTGCTCCACGAAATGGCAGTTTCTGGTAAATATTGCACATCATGCCGGTGTTGGGGATCAATCGAGACCGCCGCTGCTGCGCAGGCCGCACCTGTGACAAGGGCCTAATGAAGGTGCTTGGAATCAATGGATTCAATTCAAAGCTAATAATCGACTTTGGCTCTCCAAGGTGCTCCGAGGGAATCAAGGTCTAAGTTCCCTTCTAGAGGTCCAAAGGTCCAGAGAATTTTATACATGTGCTGAAAGCAAGGATACCTAAGGACCGGAAGTGCCTGTCATGCAATGATGCCTGGTGCTGGCCGCGTGTGGCCGAGTGCGACCCTTCGCACGCGTGACAGCACCAATGTACCTCACCACGTAAAGTCGTTCAGGGGGCGGATATGTTGACATGTGCATTCTGCAGTAAGAGGTTGCCTTAGACTACAGACTATGGAGTGGTGGCACATTGGCCCCTTATATACATGTCCGGCCTGTATCCTTTCAAATTGGACCTTGGTTGATGTCGTTCCCACCTCCAGCGAAACCGTTTTTAACGTGGCATGGCATCCACGGGTGTTTTTATCGTGATTTGTCTCCCTTTTCAACACGTAACGCCACTAAATCGCAGCAGAAGCGGGACTCCAACGTTGCAGATTGCCTTGAAAAGTGTCCAAAATGTTTTCCAATTTTCGAAGTAGAGCACGAGAAGAACAATGTGAGCAGGTTTTGGCGTGGATCAAGCTCAAGCTTGACCTCTGGATTCACAGGTATCAATTTCATCACATGCATCAACGTAGGCTTTACCATGCACCCAAAGCCTGGAGGGCGGCCGCCCTTTATTTTAGCTTGGCCTCTGCTATTTTGAACGCCAGCTCCTCCTCCTTCACCTTCAACTCCCGCTCGTGCCTTTCTTTTTTAAAGTTAGTTAACTTTAAACATGTTTAAATAAATTAGGCTTACATACGTCCGTCTCTATACATTAAATAGAGGTACAAAAGCGTCACCACTGTAATATAAATACCGAAAATGATATTTATATACGGAATGATGCCGGCGTCCTCGGCGAGGGTTATGGTGATGGTGATGGTGGCGTCGGCGGAGCCGAGCACCACGCCGGCGAGGACAAGCGTCATGGCGGTGAGGCTGCCGAGGAGGCTCGGGAAGAAGACCAAAATCGCCATGGGTACGAAAGCAACACCACTGTGACTAAAATAGCGAAAATGGTACTTATGTATGGAACGATGGCGGCGTCCTCGGCGAGGGTGATGGTGATGGTGATGGTGATGGTGATGGTGATGGTGGTGATGGAGGTGGTGGCGGTGACGGTGCACAACGTACCGTTGCCGTCAGTACACCCCCGGCACCGGCGGTGGCGGGGCATTGACCCTTACCGTAACGTTCACCAGGACCGGCGGAGGCGGGGCATTGACCCTTACCGTAACGTTCACCAGGACCGGCGGAGGCGGGGCATTGACCCTCACCGTAACGTTCACCGGGACCGGCGGAGGCGGCGGCGGGGGTGTACTGACGGCACGGGTACGCTGCAGCACCCGATGCCGGTACTCCTCCAACTCCCAGACTATTATTTGTCAGTTTTATCAAGATTTGTAAAGAATAGAAGGTTGGTGATACGTACGGAACTTTTGTCGTTCCTCATCTGTGTTATATCGCGATGCGTGAGTTGTTGAGATCAATAAAGAACAGAAGAAGGTTTTATACGGGCGCCTTTTCTCCAGGGCCCACACGACTGATTCCATAGTCAGTATATTTTGTCTATACTTCTAAAGAATAATGTAATGCAGAATAAAGCACATACCAAATTTCCAGATAGCCATTATAGAGCTGGCTATTCCCATCACAAAAACAATACATTCTTTGATTGTCTCCCACCGCATTTTTGTTGTCGTTTTTGTTGTCGTTGTTGTCGTTTTTGTTGTCGTTGTTGTTGTTATTGGTGGTGGTGTTGGTAGACCGTGAGTCCTACCCCGGCGGCGGCGACGGCGACGGCAGAGGTGATGGTGCACATCATGCCGGTGTGTGAGATCAATCGAGACCGCCGCCGCCGCTTGGATTTGGTGCGTACTGCCTTGTTTCATAGTCAGTATATTTTGTCCATGTTTCCGAAGAGTAGAATGAAGCACATACCATGTGTTCCATGATGCATAAGTCTGATGGAGATTGATGAAGAATGGAAGAATTGCCGGTTCTCCTCCTCCCCGGCGGAGGACAGGGCGGAGAAGAAGAGGCGTGCAGGAGACGCAGCTGGGAGTGCAGAAATGGAAGAGAAAGAAGACGAAAAGTAAAAGGGGTGAAACGCAATGTTTGTCTGTGCAGTAATGGAAGACAAAGAAGATGAAAGAAGATGAAAAGCAAAGGGGCCAGTCTCAAAGGTAGGTAAGTACCTACCTAGGCAACGATGGCAATGACCGTCCATGACGGCGCTCCTTCGCAGTTCCATGACTTTCCACATCTCGCTTCGCCTTGCCTCTCTCGTACGTGATCGTCGTCCTCATTTCGACGACTTTTCGTGCAATCGCGCGGCAGCTCCTTCCCATCTCACGCCGCATCGATCCATTGTACAGGCAATGTCGCGCTAAGAAGAATCGAACCACCGCCAAACCCCTGTCTGGTCAGTTGCCAGCTTGCTTTGAGAGAGACTTGCCGGGCAGCTGCCAGCACTGCACCGTGGAGCACTGGCCGGGCTGAAAGTTCCGGCCGGTGGGCTGATTTTTCACGCACTTGCTCGCTTTATCTCTGCTCCTTCCTAGTACCAGACAATCTTTGTCGCTTGCAGAACGAAAGGCCGGCAGTCGTGTCTTCGGCTCTTGGGCTCCTCGTCTCGTCATCTCGTCACAGAATCGACAGCTACGTCACACCATATACAGCTACGTCACAGACTCTACATGCATCTACATGCATCTACATGCATCGGCTGCCTCGGTCCTTGAGAAACTAAGTACTTAGATGGGTGGGAACTTGAGAAGCGATAACGTGCTAATATTATTATCATTTACTGCCTCTCTTGCCTGTTAGCCTCTTAGTAGCATACAGTATAACCGCGAGATCATTCTACATCAGTGACTTATTTCATATAATGCCACCTAAGTTTTAGCTTAGTAAATAAAAACTGTAAAAGATTAATAAAGCATATTTTTTATTAGAACAGATCACTATAGACGTGCTGTCTGCCACAAGATGAATGCTCATGGCACATCTCGGTGTCTGACCCTTTTATTATTCTATCCTGTCCAGGTCTTCCAGGTTTTCCATGCGTTCGTTCCATGCTCCGTTTACCAGCGGCAAAGCGACCCCAGCTGGGACGCTTTCCAGACCTCTCGACAATCCCAGTCTGTGATAAAATGCACATCCAAAACGTTGTACCAGTCGCTCTCAGGATCATGCCACTGCCCTTGGTCGGCCGTCTCGTCCCAACTTTGTCCACGGGACAAGTACGCAGCCCTTCTGGCATTCCTCTTTATTATGAACTCCCATCGCCCAGATTTGTTTGTCCGACAGTGCGGGGTATCGCACCAAAGCACATGCTTGTTGTGATTTGTGAAGATGGCATCTTTATCCAACAGGCTGAGCCAGCCAAGGCTAGTCGGCTTCTGGATCGACCAAAGATACCGCATACAAAGTATGACCATGCCGCGACCGCTACGCCACATGTATACAGCACCGCAGACTCGACACTCTAGCGTAGTTTGTTGTCGACACCTGCACCTGTCCCAGTAGCCGCCGGTAAACCTTTCTAGTTCGAGGTATCCTCCTTTCAGGAAGCAACTGCAAATGCCAGACTGAATAAATTGCAGGATTTCTTTGTCGGCAGAGATGTGTTGACATAACCTGCGACCTTGGCCACTTTGGAAGGCGTCCACTACCAAGCTGGAAAGCTTCCTCTTGAGGTCAGTTAGGGAAACACGCGAAGTGCTAAAGTGCAATTCCAGCAGTGGCAGATCCCACCCATAGCCCATGAGGTGTATTGGTGGGATATTACGGTTGTTGGGTCTGTTGGGTCTGTCTTGGGGATCCTGTCTAGGGCATACTATGAGCCGTGGAAACGAACATCCCGACAGTTGGTCAAACTCAACAACGTGGGAAATTGACGGGGGTCCATGTGATCGGTCTGTGCATGCAGACATATAGGGGGGGTCATTCCAAGGCTTGGTCGCCCGTCGTTCGATATCTTGCCATGTGATGATGCTGGTTGAATGCTGGTCGCAGAGCTTAACATGTCCCAGTCTCCCGATGCATGTTTGTTGACCAGAGCCTTCTTCATATTCTTTACTGTCTTTGGGCAAGAACAGTGCGTCTAGATGTTGCTCGCCGCATCCGTCGCAGTAACGAAGCTCTTCCAGGGCTTCGACCTTTTTCTGCAAAATACCACTTTCTTCAATCGCGAGACATGAGCTGCAATACTTGTCGCGATTCACCCAGTGGCGAATGAGACGCTCGTTTCCGGGATGTATAGTTTTGATGTCAAAAGCCATGTGCCTTCCGACCAAAGTGGACTCTTGATGGCAGAAGTTGAACTGTGGTGCATCGAATAGTGTCCTGAAGAGGGATGATGTCTGTCGAAGAGAATAAAGACCACCCTCGTCCAAGTAAGACATGATGTCCAGTAATGTCTCATTGGGCAAGTTCAACAGACGCAGTGCACATTTTGCGGGCGCATCGCGGGCGGAGCCTCGCATCTTCATTATCGCAACCGCCTTCCTTATATGCTCGATAAAGGACAATCGCCACCGTGTTGAACGGCGCTTGGCAGCCAAGGCTAATGATCGTGACAACTTTTGCGCCGAGGCTGCCAAGGGTGATGACGTTTCCGCTACAGTCAGTCGAGTCTTTTCCCAAGCAGATATTTCTGACATCATCGGCAGCCGTGGTCTGTTCATCCCATGGTGAGGGATCCTGTGCACACCATAAACCATTTCGTGGGACCAATGGTCAAAATAAGACAATCTTCGGAGTAAATAGGGGTTTTTATTGTTAACTCGGGCAGCGGGGTCAATCGGCACGGGCACACTTCGTACATTCGACCTGCGTGCATATGACCTGGGTATATCTGATCTGGGTGTAGATGACGTGGGCGTAGGTGGCCTCGGTGCGTATGAACTCCCCGATCTGGAAGTTGAATCATTGTATAAGGATTGAAAGACGTAGCTGATAGGTGAAAGGAAATTGTAGGGTGAGGAGAGATCGTAGGGCGAGGTGTAAGGCAAAGAGCCATACCCATAATCAAATGACGAGTCAGACGTGTCAAAATCCATAGTTTCTGCAACGATAGAAATGCTTCTTGTATAAAGAATGAATCCGAAAAGAAAATACTGTAGTCGATAATGTTGGTAGTACTATGCTACGAGCATGAGGGCAAAGACGCGCAAGGCGGACGGTCGCCTTCTTATAGACGTGGCTGTCGCAGCAACTTGGGGGGATCCACTCCGCGAAGACGCGTGTCGTATACAATCACTTTGTCGCGACACTCCGACCCAGATTTTTAGGTTTTCCTGGACTGGGAACAGGTCTGTCTATACGCGTGGCGTCGTTGGTCGAAGGGACGGTGCGGCTTTGTGTGGCTGAGTAGCTGGCTATTCGAGCTTGTTGGCGTTGGGGAAGATGGTGACTGAGGTACGACGCGATTGGCAGGCGATGGATCACGAGGCCTTTTTTTTTTTTTTTTTTTTGAAAGTGAAAAAAAAAAACTGAAAGAAAAAATCGTTAGCGCGGGGATTTTCTTACTTTAATGGACTTCGACAGAAGCTATCAAGTCAGAATCCTACCTAAACAAAGATATATTAAGGAGTTATTTCACTTTACATATTAAGATGAGCAAAATTGAAAATATTCTAAACCCTTAATTCGTCACAGGAATCGTAAACGCAGAAGGATGCTTTACACTCAATATTAACAAACGTACTGGAGGTAAAACAGGCTGGGATGTAAAGCCTTCATTTTAGCTTAAAAGGAGCCCGATGTTACGTGGCAGAGGAACCCGCCCATAAAAGGAGGGTTCCTACCCGTTTAGGTAGAGAATGACAACTTCATACATATAAACAACTGTTCACCTGTAGTGACTTGTGTGTTCTCTTTTATGATTCTTCTTGCGACTCTTTATGACGCATTCCACAAGCTGCGAATGCCTACGATTTACGTGCCGTATCTAACACGTAACCGAAGCCAGAGTATCTAGTTTACCTTGCTCGCACCCCTTTCAACCACCTCCCGTAACACTCGCAACTTCTCCTCCGTCACCCGAATAGCCTCCTGCATCTCGCGCTCATCCATACGCTCCTCTCGCAGCTTCTCCTCCACCGTACGATGCTCAACCCCCCGCTTCCGCCCATTCAGCTGCTCCGAACCCAGCCGATCCATGCCCACCCGCTCCTCCAGCCACTCCCACAGCTCCGAGTCCTGCCTTCTCCACATCTCCTCGTACGCCGCCTGCCGTCCCGGGCTGTAATATCCGTAGCCAATGTCGGGACCAAAGGGCGCCTGGGGCTTGGACGTGGTACCGAACCCAAACCACATGGCCACGATGAGGCCCACGAGCAGACCGTACATGACGTTCCCGGTAAGCACAGGCCGCAGCGAATCGGCGACGGGCTCCAGCACGCTTCGCAGCGGTTCCAGCGGGCCCCAACTCTGCTTTCCGGCGCCTGACTCGCTCGACTTTTTCTTCTCCGTGTCGTGGACCGACTGCAGGGCCTTACTTCGCTTGAGCTTCTTCTTGCCCTTGACATTGGCCCCGGGACCCGTGCCAGATCGAATGCGCGCCGAGGTGGCAGACCTGAGTCCCGCAAACAACTCCTTGCAGTACTGTATTTGGCCGTCATTCACATTCTTCTCAATCGTGCCTGCCATTCCGTCAGTCCTGGGACCCATGCACAAGGAGCAGGGAGAACAGGGAGAACAGGGAAAACAGGGAGATACGAGAAAGGCTTGGGGCAAAACTCACCTTTGAGCCAACACTTGCCAGACCAATCCACGGCGCAGTTGATTTGCACTCGCGTGGCGTTGTTTTCCGCCCATGACAGGCAGTATTTTGTCTTGATGGTGAAAAGGTTGCCATACGGTACCTCGGGCGTCTGGCTGGACACGCTCAGATTGACAGCCTTTTCCAGGTCGATTTGGTCCAACGTCTCCGTCACAACACACTTGGTCTGTCTGGGCCCGATAGTCCCATTCAGCGGCTTGATGTATGTAAGAGTCCGCGTCTTGTTCTCGCTGGTTAGGCCCTGTTTGTCTTCCATTTGGATTTCGGTGCATTTCTGCTCATTCGAGAGCCACTTGTTCATCCACACGACAGATCCTGGCCCAAACACGAGGTTGTATACTTTGCCCAGGGGGGCCGAAATGACATCGTCAGCCATGACTTTATCGTGATGCGTGGCAGAGTCGCCACAGTCTGTCGGTCCATGAGTAGCCGGCCCGGGAAAATCGACAGGGCCAGCCGCAGATGATGCGCCATCCTTGGCCGTTGAAGGGTCTGCTGCTGCTGCTGCCGCCGCCGCCGCCGTTGCCGCCGCCGTTGCTCCTGCAACTCCCTGTATCGCGGGCATGGTTGATGCCTTCCGAGCCACAAACCTGTCCGCATCAGGCTCGACTCCTCTGAGGTCGGTAGGCGGCGACTCAAACTGTGACTCGTGCTCTTCTTCGTCGTAAAACTCCTCATCACCATCGCTGGCGGCACCACGGCCGCCTTTCTCGTCGCCGTCGCCGTCATCGTCGTCGTCGTCGTCGTCTTCGTCGTCGGACAGCTGATCTGAGCCAGACGCCTCTTGGCGCTCCGCTTCGGCCGCCTCCTGCTCCGAAATCACCTTTTCGGTCTTGTCGCCGCCGGTTCCTTCCAGCTGGACACCATTCAAACTGCTTCGGAGGGTTGGGTGACCTAGCTTCCAGATGTTCACAATTAGGTCGTACGTGGCGTCTCTGCTCGTAAAGCTAGCAAATATATGTTTCGCGTGAAGAGTGGATATCATGAGGCCGTTCTTAAAGAGGAGCGCAGTGCTTCGCTTCTCGACCGACACAATCTCGTCGAAGCTCATGACCAATGTGGTCGTCCAGCCCAGAATGTTGCTGCTGAAGCAAAGATGGCCTTCGGAAACGTAAAGTCGTCCATGAGCAAGAATTTCTCGTTGGATGGCGCAGCTGTAATCCTCAATCAGGTAATCGTCGTCCGGCACACTCTTAAACAGGCTGTGGAAGTCCCGATTGCGCTTCTTGCTCGCGATGGCGAACCCGGTCAGCTTGGGCACGGAACCCAGGCTGGTAGTCGGATGCATGGCAGCGGCCGCGCCACTGGCAGAGGCAACAGCCGCCGCAATCGTCGCACTCGTCGTCACGGAGCTTCCTCGCTTTCGGTGCGGCTTGATGGCGCTTGTAAGGCTGGACGTTCTCTGGGCGGGAGCTGTCCTTGTATCGGCATAGTCCATCAGAGGAGGTGTGCGATCGCCGCTGGTAGTCTCGGCGAGTGAGCGAGGCCGGCCCGTAAGGTCTGCAGGCAAAGTCTCGCCATTGAGTTTCTGCGGCTCCGTCGGAGCAGACTCGGATCTCGACCTTGTGTCCACAACGCCGGGCACCGGCGACGGTGCAGAAGACTCAGCCAAGCCGAGGTGGCTGAGGCTCAAGTCGCCCGACCCGAGGGTCAGAATAGCGGATTCCCTTTGTGGCATGGTGTCGTCGTCCCGACGCTCCGGCTCCATGTCCAAGTCGTCGACGGTCGGTGCAGACTGTCCCGTAGCTAGCGAGCTCTGGGACTTGTTGCTGCTGGCACGGCTGGGAATTGTGTTGCTTATTGAGTTGGCGGCGTTTTGGGCGGCAGAGAGCATGGAGGAGAAAAATCCCGTCGTGCTGGGGGTCGGCTCACCAGCAGTCTCATGAGTGGGTGTCAGAGGTGCCGTCGTGATGTGAGACAACTTGCTTGGACCAACTACTGCGGAGCCCGATTTGCTTCTGCGATGTATGTTCATGCTCGACGTAAATCCTCGGCTTCTATCTACGCTTGATTTTGGACTACTGCCATTCGTAGACGGCCTCCCAGGGGGAGAACCGGAAGGCTCGACCTGCGGAGGACGAAACAGGTCTGTCGGAGTCGGCGGAGTATTCACAATGACAGGAGCAACGTGGACGTCCTTTGGGGGTGTTCTGGGAGGCAGAGTCTGGATTCGAGGGGGGGCTATGCGGCTCGTTCGGTCGGTAGAAGCTATCTTGGGGGCTGACGATGTCGTCAAATGGTCGATGAGAGGTGGGCGTGCGGATACTGCAGCGGGTCGCGTCAAAGTTGGCGCTGGACCAGAGCTGGAAACGGATCCCCTTTTTTTCCCTCTGAAATTAGCGTGGAAGCTAGCGATGGGCAAGGAAGCTCGGCGAAAGGGGTACGATGTCACTCGAGGGACTTGGGGGGACGGGATGAAGGCGATGGCATGTCAGAGCCGGCCGGGAGTGCAAAGCCGCCGGCTGACTATCCCGCACATCATATGTAGGTATGCAGGTGTTTTGTACGTGTGTAGGTAGGTGCATACATATTGTATGTATGCACATATGAGGGTGGCAAGAATGGCTGCGGCTGACGTCGCTGGGGTCGCACGGGGTGGTTGGGTGGAGCCAATCTGGTCTGGTCTGGTCTGGTCTGGTCTGGTCTGGTCTGGTCTGGTCTGGTCTGGCCTCTCAGAACGCAGGAGGCTGGCTGCATATGCATGCAGGGTCATCTTTGTCGACAGGACTCGGAAGACGAGGACAAACACATCTAGCAACGTACCGAGCAGGAGGGTCTTGATCTGGCTCTTGATCTGGCTCTGGTCCGGACTCAAACGAGCCAAAGCTCCGGTCGTCCACGTCGTCGTCGTCGTCGCCGTCGTCGTCGTCGCCGTCGGGGTCGGCAACCAAGCCGGGAGACGTCATGCCATCGCTGTCCAGCGTCACCTCGTGTCTGAATCGGCGCTTGCTGCTGCTGGCACTCGAACTGCGCGCATCATCGTCCGGGCCCGTAGCCTCTGCCTTGTCCCTCTTGCGCCGTCTCTTGGAGGTGATGGATTTGGGAAAGAGCTTGCCCAGGCCATTGCTGCTGGTATCCATGGCAGTCTCGGCCTGGCAGGGCTGGGCTGTGGCGATGCAAGCGATTTTATCGCAAACGCCAACGAAGGGCGTCCAAGGACCCGGGGATGCGGTCGAGCTCTGGGGTGTTGGTGCGGCTGTTGGAAGTGTTGGCAGCGTCGAGCTTGCTCGCGTGCCAGGGTCCAGGGCGATGGATTCAGGCTCGGCAGACGGGAAGATGGAAGAGGCGTCGGAACTGAGACAGTTGTGCAATGCAAGATGGCGCCGCGGGGTTGGGCTGTCGGTTGGTTTCGTCGGCTGGTTCGTTGCGTTGGCGTCAGAGACCAGCGGTTTTCCCATTAGAGTGGCAAAAGGGCAGGTGGCCGGCCCGTGTGTGCCCGTCTGCGGCCTCCTGCCTCCTGCCTCCTGCCTCCTGCCTCCTGCCGCCTGCCGCCTGCCGCCTGCCTATCCTCCTGCCTCCTGCGCCTGCGATGTCATCAAACTCAAAACTTGTCAAGCTTGGATTTATTAACGCCGCCAGCCAATCACACGCTTACAGCCGTAGACAAGCCTCCGCACTCAAGCCTTCGCACCCCGTAAAAGCGTGCGGTATACACTAAATACTATGATATAAAATTCAGCATAAAAATATACATAAAGTACAAATTTATATTTAAATATATCTTATATATATCTCGATATTTACGAAGCTAAAAATCTAGTAGCGCTGTACGAGGTCAGCCACCAAGTACCTCGGGTAAAATCTTTCGGGCGTGACACTGCATGTACATGTACATAGGTACGTACTTTAGGTAAGCAGGTACCTAGGTACTTAGGTACCTGCGACACCAGCCCCTGATCGAGCCAGCACCACGTGACCTCGCGAGAAATTCATGACCAGGGGCCCTGCAGTGCCATGATTGCGAAGGTCATGATGTTGTACAACATATGTACAACATATGTACAACACAATGGCGCGTTGGCAAGGGTCTGATGCACGAACCGTGACCACACTCACTCTGTGCTCGACTTCGTCCGTGGAGAACAATGGGGCATCGACTTTGTACTGCCCGGGGACCCTTGTCGTAGGCCTTTGTTTGATTCTGGGCCTTTTTGCTTATCCGATGACTTTTTTCGCTGCTTTTCACACCTTGCCGTAGCGCGTACAAACTTTATCCTAAGCCTGCATTTCTGCCGCTCCTACTATTATATATAGAAACCTTATAAATAGCTTTTTTTACGGAGTTTTTTAATCTATTTTTGCTGATGAAACTGAGTGCTATAGTGGGTCGTAAGTAATTCCGAATATTTTACACCACAGTTGTATGGGGAAATGTTCGGAATTACCTGGACTCACTGTATGATTGCGAAGGCTACGATACCTTGAGTGGCTTGGCAGCGCACGTCTGCCGGCTGGCGGCAAGTGCTAGCGCTGCCCGTCTAGCAGGTGTTAGTAGCGGATTTAGGAAAGAGCCTATGCAGCTAAAGTGTTTGTGAACAGACTGAATGCTTCCTTCCTCTTCTGCCAAGCTTCAGGGGAAGTGGAAAGAAGGTGAGAGAAGACTGTCCCCCTCCAACTTTGACAGTAAATGGGGACAGATTTCTCTTTTTGAAAACAACAACAACCACAACAGCAACAAACACAACCACATCAACAACCACATCAAGAACAACAAAAACAACACAATGGAGCTCCATCAGCTCCTCCCCCTGCCGTAACAACAACACAATGGAGCTTAATCAGCTCCTCCCCCTGCCAGTCACGTACTTGGGATTTATTTGTACGTTCTTGACGATGGCCCTGCCATATTACAAACATTGGGAGGAAAGGGAAAAAAGAGGTATGTACAACATATTTGATTTGGTCTTGAATATTCTGGATAAAGTACACCAACCATTATATGAAATAGAGCACGAGCGGCTTATGCGGCGTACGTATAACAGGTTCTTCTTCCCAAATACAAATAAATCTGACAAATTATAAAACAACACAGAGTTCGAGCTTGAGCGACTGGGTATGTACAACATGCTTCTTCTGTTCTTCATAAATATCAATGAAACTTACAAATCATGAAAGAGGATGAGCGATTTCAACGTCGCTACAAGGCTTGGGTTAAAAAGCAGGACGAGCGAGCCGCTATAGCGGCCCGCCGCCTCCCCCCCTGGTGGTCAACTTCTTTTTCCCTCCCCCCGCGCTGCCGGTGGTCAACTTTTTTTTCCACCCCCCGCGCCCGCGCCGCTGCCTCCGTCTCCCCCTCCGTCTCCCCCGCCGCCAGAGCGTATGGCAGTGCCGCCGGGGGCACTGCCATACGCTCTGGCGGAGAGGGAGACGGAGGGGGAGGCGGGGGGGGAGGCGAAGGCGGCGGCGAAGGCGGCGGCGGAGAGGGAGACCAAAGCTCGTCGCCAGTACGGGCGTCGCCAACAAAGCCAAAGTGGAAACATCCGTCGGTACGTTGCTCGTCATTTTTTCTATTGTCTTCTTATCCCAAACTTTATATCCGACTTCGCCCAGTATACGTTGTATATGGACAACCATAGGAGCTGACTTCGTACTATTTAGGGCGGGTGTTGATTTTTTTTTCGCGCCCGCGCCCGTGCCGCCGCCTCCCCCCCCGCCGCCGGTAGTTAACTTCTTTTTCCAACGACCTGCGCCCGCGCCTGTGCCGCCGCCTCCGGCTCCCCCCGCGGCTTCCTCTCCGGCGCCCCCTCCGTCCTCGTCCACCCCCAGGCCTCCGTCCCCGACTCCGCCTCCCCTGCCGCGGCCAGAGCTGGCGGCGACCACGAGGCGGCGAGCTCAAAGCTCGTCGCCAGTGCGGAGGTCGCCAGCAAAACCAAAGTGGAAACACCCGTCGGTACGTTGCTCGTTATTTTTTCTTTATATCCGACTTCGCCCGGTATATATATGGACAACCATAGGAGCTGACTTCGTACTATTTAGGGCGGGTGTTGATTTTTTTTCCTTAGCCTTTAGCTTTAATAAATTATCGGCGGAGTGGGTACGGAGGGGTTACTGCGGCAAAAGCACTGCTGCGAATATCAAGGCTATAGCGGGGGAGGTGACCGTATGGATGTGTGTGGGTAGAGCGTTTTGCTTACAGCTCCGAATAGCAATACTCCTTTGTACTGTCTAGGGACCCTTGTATCCAGTGTTTGTTTTATTTTGGCCTTTGACCTTTCTTCCGCTGCTTGTGAGACTTCTTTTTTGCTGCCCTTTTTCGCTGCCTTTTCCACTGCTTATATAATGCGTGTATGTCACAAACTTTGTGTGCGATACCTCTTTTCATGTGTACATTACAAGCCTCGTTATTCGACTAAGAGAAAGACTTCTTTTGCCCTCTTCGGCTCCTGACGTTTCTGCTCTCTTTTGCCCTGGTTCACCGCGCTGGCCTCGCTGACTTGTCCGACCTCTTTTGCCCTCTTTGACCACTTGTGACAAGGGCCAAATTATAAGGGGCTTAGAATACAAAGATTTAATTTAGACAATAATTGACTTTGGCTCACTTAGGGGGGGCTTGGAGGATTTTAGAGGTCTAGTTTCCTTCTAAGGGTCCTAGAGGCCGTGGAGATCTTATATACATAAGCTGCAAGCAGGGATGCCTGAGGTGGAAGGTACCCGTTATATAGTGGTGCCTAGAGTTGGCCGAGCGCTACCCTTCGCGCGTGTGACACCACTGATCTTTCTGACCTCTTTTGCCCTCGCTGACCTTGCTGATATCGCTGACATAATGTTTATTTAAACGTATTTACTGCAGCTTAAGGGTTTGATTAGATGGTATAGCGTGGACATAAGACGTCACGCTCGTACATTATTATATTGTAGTTTGCCTAGAAGCTATTATAACAATTGAACTATTGTACTGAGTCGGCCCCAAGAAGAAGAACACACACGCAGAAGCTAGCCTTGATATTCGCAGCAGTGCTTTTGCCGCAGTAACCCACACCTTGCCGTGGCTCGTACAAACTTCATCCCAAGCCCGCATTTCCGCCGCTCCTGTTACGAATGGCTTTTTTTACGGAGTTTTTCAATCAATTTTTGCTGACGAAACTGAGTGCTATGATTGCGAAGGCCACGATGCCTTAATTGGCTTGGCAGCACACGTCTGCCGGCTGGCGGCAAGTGCTAGCGCGGCCCGTCTGGCAGGTGTCAGTATGGCGGATTTGGGAAAGAGCCCATGCAGCTAAAGTGTTTGTAAATAACTTTGACAGTAAAAGGGGACAGATTTCTCTTCTTGAAAACAACAGAACCAGGACCAGGACCATGAACGACGGCTGCGACGACAACAAACACAACCACAACCACAACCACAACCACAGCCAAAACCAAAATACAATGGAGCTGCATCAGTTGCACCACCTGCTGGTGGCCTACATCGGATTCCTTGGTCAGATTTTGCTGCTTCTCCTGTCACTCTGGATTAAGTGGCAGAATCGCAAGTTTGAGCGCGAGAGGCGGGGTATGTCAAACATATTTGATTTGTTCATGAATATTCTGGATGAAGTACACTGATCAGTACACTGACAATTACATGAAATAGAGCACGAGAGCATTGTTCAGGGTACGTATAACAGGTTCTTCACGAATACAAATAAATCTAACGAATTATAAAACAATACAGAGTACGAGCAGAAGAGGCTAGGTATGTATAACACATACTTCTTCTATTCTTCATGAATGAAACTTACAAATCGTGAAAGAGCATGAGCGTTTCCAATGCCTCCTGCGGCTTTGGTACAAGCGGCCCGACGACCGAGCCGCTGGTTCCTCCCAGCCAGCGCCGTCGCCCCCGCCGCCTCCCGCCCCGGTGGTGAACTTTTTTTTCCCACCACCTGCGCCCGCGCCCGTGCCGCTGCCTCCGGCTCCCCCC
>SRPY01000418.1:0-28714 GCA_018360145.1 Claviceps africana | reverse complement strand
TTTTTTTTTTTTTTTTTTTTTTTTTTTTTTTTTTTTTTTTTTTTTTTTTTTTTTTTTTTTTTTTTTTTTTTTTTTTTTTTTTTTTTTTTTTTTTTTTTTTTTTATTTTTTTTTTTTTTTATTTTTTTATTTTTTTATTTTTTTATTTTTTTATTTTTTTATTTTTTTTATGTTTTATGTTTCTTCATTTTTGTATTTGTTTTTATTCAATTTTCTCTTGTTTTCTTTTTTTTTTTCCCAGAGAAGGAACGTATTAAGAAAGATACTTGCTGGTCTGTGGTAGAGCAATGTGACATATCCGCCTGGCTGCAGCCGCGCAAGTACCTAAGTACCTAGGTACTTCTTACCAACCTGCACATACCACTCGGAAACTTGGCAAGTCTTTATGTACCTAGGTACTTAGTAGGTACCTAGGTACTTTAGCAAGTACAACCCCTGTCGTCTGTGGTGGGGAGCGCTTGTGGGGAGTGCTTTCCGTCAGCCACGACGACATCGTCCATCATCCATCATCCATCCTCATACAAATGTATTTTGCCCACCGACCAAGAATTTCCCTTTGTCGCCATTCCACGACTTCTCCAGCCGCACACGAGATTGATTCATCGCACAGAAGCGGACGACCCTGTGAGGCGTGCGCGGCTCGGCTGTTAGCCGCAGACTTGCCACCTCATGTCCCTCAGTCCCAGCGACGGCTTCGCAGCCGTCACGACGACCGACCATGGCGCGGCCATCGACGAGCTTCCCATCTTTCATGTGGAGCGCGTGGAGATGAACTTTTCCGTGGCAGCCGAGTTCGTGGCGGCACAGGTGGCCAACAATGTCATGATACTGGCCCTGTCCAATGGTCGCATCCTGCGAATCGATCTCAAGAGACCCCAAGACATCGACGGTATGCGTCTCGAGGCGTCGAGGCCTTCACATTGGAAAGGGCTAGGCCCACTGAGACCCATGCGCTGACGGACGAATGCCTGTAGATATTGATCTACCCAAAAGGGCGTCGGAAACTGGCGTCATCCGGCGCATGTTTCTCGACCCGACCGCCTCCCATTTACTCATTTGCACTGCGCTCGGCGAAAACTATTATCTGCATTCGCAATCCAGGCAGCCGCGGCCACTGAGTCAGCTGCGTGGAGTTTTCATCGAGAGCGTGGCATGGAACCCGTCGCTTCCGACGGCCTCGACCAGAGAGATCCTGGTTGGTGCTGCAGATGGTAACATATACGAAGCCTTTATCGAAACCTCGACCGAGTTTTACAAGAGAGAGGTCAAGCACCTCAAGAACCTTCACAAGCTTCCCGATGGCGCCATTACTGGATTATGGGTCGACGACTTGAAGGGCAAAGCGGACGTTCGGAGAATCATGATTGGCACCCAGAGCAGGCTGTTTCACTTGGTTGGTAAGATTGGCCGCAGTCACGATGGGAGTGGTTCCGTGTACACCAGATTATTCGAGTCGGAGCAGCCTGTGATTCATGAGCCGCCGAGGAGCGCCGTGGGCGGGGCCTCGGCCCTGGTCATATCTCCCGACCCTGTAGGAACAGACGCTCCTCACGGCGCGCATGTCCCAGACAGGGCCTATGCGTGGCTGACATGGCAGGGAGTGTTTCACGGAAGCTTGTCGATCGCGCCGCCGGAAAACAATAGTCTTGGGTCCAAAATCTTTGCCGAGTCGAAATCGGTACCAAAGGCGCAAATCGTGGCCGCTCCCGACGCAAATGGACGGCACCAGAAGGCAAATAACAATACCACCACCGCAGCGTCCGTCATCGACGCAATCCTCCTCTCTCAGTGGCACATTGTCAGTCTCGTGGGCAGCCGCGTTATTGTGACGAATCGTTTGACTGGCGATGCCGTGTCGGAACACGAAGTTCTCGCCGACGGTCAACGCGCAATCGCCTTTACGGTGGACATGCAGGAAAAGACGTTTTGGCTCATCACGTCGGAGGAGATTTTTGAGATTGTGGCTCGCGACGAAGAGCGGAACATATGGCAGATCATGATGGCCCATAGGCAGTTTGACTCGGCCTTGCAGTATGCCCGGACGCAGAATCAGAGGGAGACTGTCGCGGCAGCGTACGGAGACCATCTTGCCAAAAAGGGCCTCTGGTCAGAGGCGGCCATCCTGTATGGCCGCAGCAACAAGCCGTTTGAGGACATTGCTCTCAGCATCATTGACAACAACCAGCCAGACGCGCTGAGGCAATTCCTGTTGACGAAACTGGCGAACACGAAAAAGACGGCCGTCATTCAGCGGGTCATTGTTGCCAGCTGGCTGGTCGAGGTGTTCATGGCGAAACTCAACGCCCTCGACGATACCATTGTCACGCAAGCCGAGCTCTCGGAGAACCTGAACCCCGCCGAGTCGAGAAAGCTGCTGGCGTCGGTGCGGGCCGAGTATCACGAGTTTGTCGACAAGTACAAGAACGAGCTCGACCGCAAGACAGTGTACGACATTATCAGCACCCACGGCAGAGAGGGCGAGTTGCTGTACTTTGCCAACGCCGTCAACGACTACAACTACGTCCTGTCGTACTGGGTGCAGCGAGAGCGGTGGCCGGAGGTGCTCACGGTGCTGAAGAAGCAGACGGATGCCGAGGTGTTCTACCGCTACAGCAGCGTGCTCATGGCCCACGTGGCGCAGGAGACGGTGGACATTCTGATGAGATTTCCCGAGCTCAAGCCTCGCAGTCTGATCCCGGCACTGCTCGAGTACAACCGCAACTTTTCGGGCGAGGCCAACTCACATAACCAAGCAGTCCGGTACCTGAACTACGCCATCTTTCAGCTCGGCTCCAAGGACGCGGCGATCCACAACACGCTTGTGTCCATCTACGCCTCGCACGCGTCCAAGGACGAGTCGGGCCTGCTCTCGTACCTGCAGGCGCAGGGTGACGAGCCCCGGTACGACCCGGACTTTGCGCTGCGGCTGTGCATCCAGCATCACCGCACGCTCTCGTGCGTGCACATATACACCAGCATGGGCCAGTACCTCCAGGCCGTCGACCTTGCCCTGTCGCACAACGAAGTCGAGCTGGCGGCCGTCATTGCGGACCGGCCCGTGTCCAACCCGCAGCTCAGGAAGCGGCTCTGGCTGGCCGTGGCGCGCAAGGTGATTTCCAAGTCGGACGGCATCAAGGCCGCCATTGAATTCCTCAAGCGCTGCGACCTGCTCAAGATTGAGGACCTCATCCCCTTCTTCCCGGACTTTGTGGTGATTGACGACTTCAAGGAGGAGATTTGCCAAGCGCTCGAGGACTACAGCCGCAGCATCGACGGCCTGAAGCGCGACATGGACGAGTCGGCGCAGACGGCGAGCAACATCAAGATGGACATTGCGGCGCTGGACCACCGGTACGCGATTGTCGAGCCGGGCGAGAAGTGCTACCTGTGCGGGCTGCCGCTGCTGAGCCGGCAGTTTTTTGTGTTTCCGTGCCAGCACGCCTTCCACTCGGACTGCCTGGGGAGGAGGGTGCTCCAGCAGGCGGGCTTTGGGCAGGCCAAGAGGATCAGGCAGCTGCAGACGCAGATTCACAAGGGTTTGGTGAATGGAGCGAGGCGCGAGGCGGTGGTGGCGGAACTGGATGCGCTGGTTGCATCGGCGTGGTAAGTCGGTCTTGTTGTTCCCTTTCTTCTCTTACACTGGGCCCAACCATTGATTCCGAGGGTGCCACGATGCAAATGCTCACCACCCATTCATCTCATAGTATTCTCTGCAGCGACTTTGCTATCAAGCGGATAGACGAGCCGTTCATTACGACCGACGACGACCCGGATGAATGGGCTGTGTGAGGGGCCCCTGGTGTCTTGTTGTAGTCATGAGCAGGCTTATCTTTTTTTTTTTTTTTTTTTTTTTTTCCTCTTCTCTTCTTTTTCTCTTCTGGCCTCTTTCCAGGAGGGAGCGAGACTGTAACCCACTTGCTGCTGGGACATTTGGCACGAGAAGACTGAAGAGAACATAATCATGGCGGAAGAGGTGTATGTACTATGGCAACTTGTCCGGGCTGTGGGACGGGACGTTGTGATGAGGCGGGACTGTGTGTACGATACGTACAATGCATGTATGATGTACAACAACAATACGTACTATGGAGAGCAGGGACGCCGCGTCACGTTCCATGTGGGCACCGGACCGGACGGCATTCCATCGCGGCCGTGGCCCTGGCAGGCCCTTCCATTCGGCGCCCCGTCCGTGGGGCCGTCACTGGTGGGCCAGTAAATTGTGGACCCATGGCCCGTCCTCGAAGCGGTCGGCCCACTACAGGGGTGAGGAGACCCGGCAGGCAGGCAGGGAGGCCGCGCACGCATGGGACGCCACCGAGGACGTGGGTGCATGTGGCGACGGGACTGTGGCTGCGGCCGTATGAGCGGAGGGCGCAATGACGATGTTGGCGGCGCTCGGCAGAGGGCAGAGGGATTTGCGCACGGGCATGTGACTTGGCGTCTTGGCAGACGTATACAACGAGTGGGCGGTTGGTTGGTGGCAGGAGGTAGGAGGCAGGTGGCAGGTGGCATGCTTGCTTCCATGTTTCCTTCTTCTGTTGGCCGGTTACCGGCAATGGCGGCAGGCAGACAGGCAGGCAGGCAGACAGGCAGGCAGGCAGGACCGGGTCGCGGTTTCCAGCCATGCAATGCAATGCAAGTCAAGTCATGAACGTCACAGACTCACTCACCCACCACTCCGCCCACCGTCAGGGGCCGCGCGTCACGACGGCAGACAGACACCACGACGGATCCTCTGCGCTCTCCTGGACGAATGGGCCGGTGGACCGGAAACGTGTATGTATGTACGATGCGCATGCGGCTCTGCTGCCACTTGGCCCTCCACCCTCCATCGAGATCAAGGGTTCTTCTTGGCGCTGTCGCCCGACGGCACCGAACCCATAAAAACGATGCGCGCACACGAGACGGCTTGGAGCTACGAGAGCTACGAGCGACGCTGGCGGGGACCGACGCCGACGACGCCGACGCTCGAGGCCAAGGACACGAGGCCATTGTCTACCTGGGCATGGGCGCCTCCGTTTGCCACCACCCGGCCATCCGACTTGCCGTTTCGCCGTTTCGCCGTTTCGCCGTTTCGCCTTCTCGCCTTCTCGCCTTCTCGCCTTCTCGTACGGGCACATGCCGCCTTCCGGGCCCGACATCAAGCACGGACGTGCGTGAGCGGTGACGAATTCCTCCGTCGTCCCAGAGTCTACTCCCGGCCAGTCGGTGCCGGCTTTTGTCGTTTGCTCCTGCAGTCAGCGTGCTGCTTGGGAGTTCGGGCTTGTTGCTCTTGATTTGTGGCGCGGAGAGACGAGGAACCTACTTTAAGCATATCTTTACCACGTCGTCGTCCGGTCCATTTGTTCATCTCGGTGGCCCGGGAGGCGTCGACATCCATACGAGCTGTCTTTGGCGGTGATTCGTCCCTTTCCTTTACTTTTATTTGAAAAACTTATACACATACACACACACTCTCTTGCTCGCAAAAAAAAAAATAATAAGAAAAAAAACCCTCCAAGAATAATATTAGGAAAAAGAAGCCCCCGTCGTCGCAAATTATTTCCTTCACCTGCTTGTCCTCTGGTCCTCTGGTCCTCTGCCCTATTATACATCTTCAACAAAACGCAACTACGTCGACAGAACATACCAGATACGTATTCAACATGAGGTCCCTGTCCGGGTTGGTCATTGCCTCGACCCTTTTCCAAATAGCCCACAGTCTGTCACTGCCGCCGCAACAGCATCTGCCACAGCGGAAACAGGAACAAGTCCGGGAACATCAACATCACCAACGAGATGCACAGCCTCGCGTCGTCGGCCTACCCCTGTACCGGTCCGAGGTGCGGAATCCGATGGCGCACGACAAGAACAGGATGCGCAAGAGAAGTGGAACTGTTTTGCAGGTCCTGGATAACATGGTAAGGGTCCCATTTATCATCTTTTTATCCTTTTATTCTTATCCTGTTACATAATTTCTTTTCCCTCTGACATCCAAAACAGCAAACGCTCTACTTCTTCAATGCGACAGTGGGAACGCCCGCTCAGCCTGTGCGTCTGCATCTCGATACCGGAAGTAGTGACATGTGGTTGAATACACCCTCTTCGGAACTCTGCACCCACCACTTCCATTCTTGCTCCGAATCCGGCACGTACTCCGCCAACTCGTCAATAACATACCAGTATGTCGCAAACTACTTCAACATCTCCTATAGTGACGGCACCGGCTCTGCGGGCGACTTTGCCACCGACGTGCTGCGCTTCTCGGGCCAAACCATTTCCGACTTTCAATTCGGCATCGGCTACCGGAGCACGTCGCCCGAGAACATTCTCGGAGTGGGCTACCCCATCTGGGAGTCGCAAGCGAAGCCAGCTGCGCTCCGCAGGAACACGTATCCAAACCTACCTGCCAAGCTATATGCCGACGGGCTGATATCCTCGAGAACCTTCAGCATCTGGTTGAATGATGTCAATGCGGCCGCTGGCAGCATCCTGTTCGGAGGCATCGACACGCAAAAGTTTGAGGGAAATCTGGTCACCGTACCCGTCGAAAAGGTCGGCGACACGTACACCCAGTTTTACATCACCCTGACCGAGCTCGTCATCGGGTACAAAGAGGTGGCGACCGAGTTGGCGCTCGCCGTCCTCGTGGACACGGGCACGTCTCGGACCTATCTTCCCGCCAGCATCACGTCCGAGATATATCGGCACCTTGATGTTGCGTATCAGGAAGAGCAAGGCGCCGCAATAGTTCCTTGTTCTCTTCGCGACAAGAAGGTCACCATGTCCTTCCGATTCAGCTCCCCTGCCTCCATTACCGTGCCTGTTTCAGACATGGTCATCGACTTGGTGGACTCTTCAGGGACGCCGTACACGATGGAGGACGGCACCCAGGCATGTTCGTTTGGCATCCTGCCAGCCGAGGATCAGATGAGCATCCTTGGCGACACATTTCTCCGCTCCGCCTATGTGCTGTTCGACATGGACAGAAACGAAATCTCCCTGGCCAACGCCCGATACAACGTGACCGATTCCCACATTGTGGAAGTAAACACCGGCCTTGGCAACGCAGTGCCCTTCGCCACGCGCGCGAGCAACCCTGTCAAAGCCACCGCGGGATTGTTTCCTGGAACCCCCTCCGACGCAGCGCCCCAAAGCGAGAGCGATGCCTCGGCGTTGGTATATCAAGCTTGGCTGCGACCAGGGTTCGTAGCACTGCTGGCATTCGGCCTCACCACAAGTCTCCTTGTCTAGGAAGAACCCCGCTGTTTGTCCGAGGATATGGGGCTCGCCACGCTCTCTGTGGTTGACATAGGTTGGAGGTGGCAGCGGACGCTTTTCCTTTCCCTTTTTTTTTTTCTCTTTCGTTCAATTTTTGGTGTCTTGTTCCACTTGCCATCTTGCGACGGCGTTGTAGGCGTCTTGGTAGGAAAAGGGTTTTTACGAAAGGTCTGCACGCGACATTAGTGCCGCATTCGTTGCCGTTGACGCGACGAGTCGTGGTTCGATGACGAGACTGGCGTGTCTCGTTTCCAAGACGACATATGAGATGGAGAAGAGATGGGCATGGGATGCGGCGCTACTCCTATAAATAATCCTACTGTTGATATCCGATTTCATAGAGAAATATATTACCTGCAAAGCAAGCCCTTCGTAAAGCAACTTGTCCTGTAAAAGACGCCATTTCCTGCAAAGTAAACCATGGTGCAAGTAACCCATCCCTCAAGAATCCGTCCCTAAACAAAGCCATCCTTGACAGCACCCGGAAGAGAATATGCACCCTCGCTCGCAATCCATCTACGGACGTCATGCGAACCGAGCCACGTGCAAGCAAATCACACCACCCGACAGACGCATGTTGCAATGCCGTTTTTTTTAGCAGTTCGTGATTGCCATTTTCTTTGGGTTCTCACGACGAAGAAGAAAAAAAAAGTAATAGGTAAAGATGGAAAGATGGATATTTGATACACGAGTTGACGAGAGATTGTATATAGTACAACGTAAACCAACAAACCAAAAAAAGAAAACTCACAAAACAAAAAAAACCCGCTAAAGATCCGGTCCAGGACCAGCCATCGACGTGTCCCCCCCCCATGCCATAGGATCTGCCCACGTGTCCCACGTTGTGGGCATGGCGGATTCGCCGCTGAAGCCCTGCATGCTGAAGAGAGTTTCGGAAACGGGGCATAGGAATAAAGAGTCGTGCATGGCTTGCGCCTGCGCGGCTTGCCAGACCTGGGAGTTGCGTTCCTGGAAGGCGCCGAGGTCGATGCGGTTCTCTTCGGGGGTGTTGCCGAGGCCGGGAGGGGTGGTGTGCGAGCTGCCTGAGAGGTCCGGGGATGACGATGAGCCGGCGCCGTGGCCGTGGCCGTGGCCGTGGGCCGGTGAGGATGTGGATGAGCTGGTCCTGTCGGGGAGGATGAAAGATGGGGTGTTGGTGGAGGATTCCGAAGACACTCGCCTCCGCTTGGTCTCCTGGCGATCTGCTGCCGCTGATGTGTGACCGGTACCGGAGCGGACGTTTCGGGTGACGGCTCCAAGCATGGCCTGGAAGCAGTCAGCCTTGACACGGCCGCGCGCGTCATGATCCCCGCCTTGGTTCAATTTTGTTGACGCCTCACTCCTGTCCATTTGGAGACGGCCCGGCACGATTTTCCCCTGCGGTGCGCTCAGAGGTAGCCTTCCCGGTAGCACGGGCGTCACTTTGCTATGTCTCGAGACGGAACTTCGTGTGATGACGGGGATGTTGAAACCGACGTCTCCGTCGAAAAGGTGACGGTGCCTTTGAACAGTAGGGAAGTGAAGCATTGTCGTCAGATTGTTGCGCTCAATATCCAGACAGGCTTGTTGTAGAAATGCGCCGGTGATCTCGTGTTTGCGCCCTATAACCTCCATTGCCTGCAGAATGATTTCCAAGTTGGACCTGTCTTGGGCCGTGAAGCCGTCACAAGGTCTCTTCTTGGCCAAGTATACGTATACGGTTGTACAGCAGTACAGTGACAATGCACACAAGGGGCTTTTCTGATGCCCGGATGCCCGGAAGGACGAGAGGGTCAGTAAAGTCAATGGGAAAAGGTGCCGTTGTGCATGCAGAAGAAACATGATAAGACAAAGAAGATTGGGAGACTGGAGACGGCCAGTTCCAACTCACAAAGATGGATGTGGAATGAGACGTCATCTTCATAATGTTAACAATCTCCTCAGCCGACGCCCTCAGTCGGCAAAGACTCGTTTCCATCACGGTCCCCGGCAAGTCGTGCTGATCGACTTTTTCCAGCGCCGCATGATGCAATATGATGACAGCAGCGTGTAGGTTCAGGTTCATGTGAATGGCTCCCGGGTCGCGCAGTGCCCTTGGAAGTACAAATTTACTGGGGAGATACATGAATGTGCTCAAAAGTTTATTGTCCAGCTCCCGATGTCGATTCCAAAAGGGACCGTCCAGCATGTCTTCCGGGCGATCAGAAGACTTGCAGTAATGGACATGCTTCAGGATGACTCGAAATATCTGGCAAACTACGCTTGTGGCGGCAAAAGAACTGTAGGATGACCCGTCAAAGACTTGCTCCAGAAAAGGGCAGACCTCTTCCCTTCCCGAGACGAAGGCTTCTTCTGATGCAGGTAGTCTTGTTGCAATCTAATGAGGCATCTTGCTTAGTTTAGACGCTCATGATGGAATCGATTTGGGCAAGTATGAGGGGGAATGGGTGTACCAAGGGAGCGAAGATAGGGGGTGGTGACGGAAAGAAGGCAGGGGACATTCGCCTCACATCTTCATAATTAATCAGCGTAGGCCAGCCCGTCGATATGCTTGCGTGTGAATCGATGGCAAAAGCGCTCCAAAATACCCTCCTCCTTTCTTCCAGCTCTTCCCACGAGGTATGGGGCCCCAAACATGGAGGAATATCATCTCGTTTCCCGTCAAGTCGATCCAGACCCATCATCTGGCAAAGCCGGACAACCTTGGCACACGTCGTTGCTGCTCTTGTAAAGAGCATCAACTTGGCCTCGAAGGCGGCACAAAGACACAAGGCCTGAGCATGAGGAATCGTGATGAAGTGCTCTCCGTGATCCTACATATGGCGAGAAATGTTAAAAAAAGCCATTATCCTCAGCCTCGATTCCTGAAAAGAAAGAATCCCGTCCGTGAGCTAGCATGAGGATAGAGATGGGAAAACTTGCCTTCATTTCGTCCGCCTCAATGTAATGGCGAGATCTCTTGTAGAATATTTCGGCATACTTGTCATACTTGGCATGGCCATTGGCAGCCGTGGCCCACATAGCATACTGCAAACTCATCGGTGGTTTTCTCAGGGGACCGCCGTAGAATGCCTGATAGAACCTCCCAGAGTGGACAACGGGTATGTAATGATGGGCTACGAGGAAAAAGGCAGTATTTCTGGCAATGTTAGAAAATGGGTGAGGGAGCGGCCAACCCACAACAATCATGTGGGCTAATGGTTTTTTTTTTGTTCTGGTTATACGTACAATTCTTCTTGGACATCAAAAGGTGGCAGAGACTCGGAATATCCAAGTCCCACGAGCGCCCAGTTTTCGCCGCCGTCATGCGTGAAGCCATCTTGGGGAGGTGTGGCAAAGTCGGCGAAGCCAAAGCCCGGCGCTGGCAGGCCTTCAGAGAGATCTTGCTGATCTTGAAGGAGACTGGCCGGCGCGCTTTCATGGCGATCGTCGGTGCTCTTACTGTCGTTTACTTGTTGGAGATAGCTTTCCACCTGAGCTGTTTGGCAGATTTCGTCAGGCACGATGCTCCCAATATCCCAACAAGAGAGTAACCGTGACAGCAGCAGCAACAGCGAGAATAACAAGAAAAGAGCACGCGGTTCTTGACTTCAACGCAGGAGACGCTTACCTAGCCGGGCCTCAATCTCCTTGACGTTCCTCCGTTTGAAAGTGGGCTTCTTCCTTGTCCCTGGATACACACATTCTCCGCCCACGGCGCAGCAACGTGTGCAAGCCGGCTTTATTCGGTCACATTTGAGCTTCCGTGACCGACACACGACGCAGGCCAGAGGCTCCACGTCAGGTGAGGCCCCGGAGGTGCCGGGACCGCTTGAAACGGCTTCGGATCCCATGCGATGCGGTTTGCGGTGTGGACCGCCCGAGATGCTGCGCTGCCGTGATGCCGCTGCCCGAAAGTTGGCGATATCGGCCAAGGAATGCTAGCTCCGAGGCTCGGGCCTTTCCGGAGTCAAGAGATTCCCTCGAGGTGCTTGGCTGGACAGCGCAGGGGGTAGGATAGGACGAACACTGCACTGCACTGCACGTGGTCGAGACGTCCAAGTTGCGAGATGGCTTGCTTTTTCGTGTCGAGTTGTGTTGAATGGTTAGCTCGCGATCGGCTTACGCTTGCTTTGCTGACATTGTTGTCGGTCCGGCTCCATCTCCTTCCTCGCCCCCTCCATGCCTGCCGGAGCCTTGTCTCCGACATCTGCCTCTGCTGCTTACGTAACAAACTCGACGGCTAGATGACGCGCACATGCGTGACAAAGGCAAAGCCACGCTCCCCACGTTTTGCATCCATTTTCCACCATGGTACTCTGACAGTCTGTTCCTGTTGACCGCTGTTGACTGTTGACGGGCTCCCATCTGCTCGTGTCGTGGCCTAGTAGTACCCTTGACGGCCGATACACATGTACATAAGTAAGTACCTAGGTACCTACATACCTAGTACTTATGTACTAACCCAGGTACTTGGTATGTACTGTGTCTCAGTCGGTACCTACCTCAGTACCCAAGTACTCAAGGCAAGTACTTCTACCTACCTACTTGGTAAGTAGGCACATCGTCAGCGACTAACACGTTGTTCTATCACCTCATCATGGATTGGCCAGACTCGCTGCGACCCCGGTGTCTGTTCCCAATACTCACTTACCAAAAAAACTTGAAAACGTTTATATACCTTATTCCTCGGCATGCCCAGTCCCGAGGCAGTCCGTCGCTAAATCCCGGAAAACCCAAGGGGGTGGGTAGGCGTGAAAGGAAAGACAGGGCCATCATGCTAAAGCAGACGCGTTGGCCAGCGGCAGTTTTTCAGCCGTGCTTTTTGCCGAGCCGCTTTCGTTGACATGATTATACCCCCTGAATAGGTCATATGCGATCCATAAAAGGCAAAGTCCGTCAAGGCCGCGTATTTCGGTCATGTTAATTTTCATGCGCTCTCAGAGCCAATTTTGTCCCGGCTGTCAAAACATCCCATGTTTCCTTTTAACGCCTCTTGCATCGTGTTCAGGCATTTGCTTTGCTCTCATTTGAAGTGAAGATTGCTTTGTAAATACTGTGAGCCTTGAAACATATTGGGTTGCAAGATTGTACAAGCATCTCAATAGCTTGCTGCCTTGTTCGCCGCACAAGAGATCGTCGGGACATAAAAAGGTGAGAAAGATGCCGCGCGTTGGTCTTGCATTTCTTTGCCTTGTTCGAGGGTCGGCCCGTCAAGGATAGCGACACGGAGGCATGGCTGTGGCGAATATAGCCCAAGGTTGACAAGATATTTCGGCTCGAATCAAGAACTGGAGCCACTATTGGGAATGGTAGAAGCGTTTCCGTGGAGTCTCTTCTCGTCGTAACTAGAAAAATTGAGAACTAATGGCCGAGATGCCCAGCTTGTCAAGAGACTGGACTTCTACCTGAGTCATAAAGGCTGACTCGGTAAACGTAGCAAAACTGACACCTCGTTCAGTGTTACGATTGTTTCCTCAACTGCCGCCGTACAATACGAGACAAGCTTCGACCAAAGCAAGGGAAACGCTCCTCTAAAACTTGTGTACTGAGTCATGGTTTTCTGTTTTCATTCGTTTAGGCATCTTGGAAATGTCAAAAGCAAATATCCTTGCCACGTCATGATGAAGATGGTAAGAGTTCCCTCGAGCTGCGCCGAGCCAAGCGATTTTCAGGATTGCGAAAACGAACAACCACCTTTCCTGAGAGGCTTTTTGCCATCTTGTTTTCCAAATGCTGAGCTTTTCTCGGCCCTTCCCAGGTTGCGAGGACTTTGACGGAGATGGCGTGGCGGGCTGCTTAATACTATTGGTGCAATTTTGAAATTGTAGCCACGCAAATGTACTAATTAGTTTTCCGTTTGTTGAAAAAGCAGAAAATAAGAATTCATTTGGCCCTATATTCTCTGCGAGATTTGTGAACATCTTTCGGATTAGCCATTATCAAATCAAATTTGAGGTCGCTCACATCCCAAAGTGGAATGTTGAAGGAGCTGGGTAAAAATCTCGACCGTCTCGCAGCAGCATAAGACAATTACAGCGTCACAGGCAGCTAGGGTACGCGAATGAAAGGGATATGAAGGTATTTAACGAGACGGAAAGCTGTGCGGCTTTCGGCTGCTGTCGTCCGCCCAGATCAGTGCCCTTTGCCCCTGTTGGGAATGTCATGAGTAACATGAACAAAAAACCCAATGCGACGTTATGAACTATTGACATCGCGTTTCCACTATCTTGCAAACGGTGGTGCTAGAGGTTAGATATTAGGCTTCGTCGAACCTGCAAGATGTTTTCTTTTTTCTTCGTCCGAGCAACAGTATCCCCCCACCCGTCGTACATGGTGTACCGTTTCTATGCCCTTGATGGGGCATTTCCCAGCAGAATCGTGACCATAGACTTTGATTTGTGAATCGAAGAGCAACGAATTTTCTTGCAGTTGGCATGACCTGAGCGGTTCATTCAGAATTCCGCAACAGATGGTTCATAGATTATATGTGCCGGGGTGGCGATCGAACTACTAGGAAAGGTGCAAATCGTGCAAATACCCAAGACTGGAGCATAGGTATAGCCAGCCCTCGGAGGATTTGCAATGATGCACGCGCCCTGCTAAGGTTTCGGAGAAAAGGCTCGCAGAAAAGCAAAGCCTTAATTTGAAACTCTAGTGACGATTATGCCCTGGCTGGCCATGTGGTCCGCTGAGATTACCAACGGGGTCCAGGCTACCCGCCAGTCCCTGTCCGAAACTCCACTAGGTGATCCCAGAGCACCGGGTTGTCGCCTGCGTCGTTGTCGTGGGACGTCGTTGTTAAACAAAACCAAGGTGTAATCTCGTCCCGATTGCTGGCCTCTGGCCCTCTGGGTTCATTGGCTGTCATGGTGATAGGATGTAGGTGCTTTGAAGTGCTTTGGGGTGTTTTTTCTTCTTGAATTTGGATGCAGGTATAATGCACACATGTGCTATATTCACTGCACAGTCTTAACGACGATATGCCAGAGACGATATTAAGCCCTTCCTGCGAGAGAAATCGACAACCGGTATCCCGGGGAGGTGGGGGCGATGGCCTGTGAGTTTGTCAACTAACGTTTGCTAGGTAAGTACCAAGTAGTGAGTAGGTACTCAGGTAGGAAGTAAGTAGCTCGTCGGAGGACTTGACATTGGCCAGTCGATACCTGCTGCTGTCGTCTCACGCCATCTCCAAGAAAGATTTCCATTGCTGGCCGAACTTTGAACAATGGAGTAAAATGTTGGTATGGAGAGATGGATGTCGGGGACGCCGGCGGCAGGCGGGTAGCAGGCGGGCACCAGGTAAGGTGGCTCGTGCCACGTACTTACCCAAGTAGCGTGTACCTGCCTTCTAGAGATCGGAGCGCACGTGACCTCGGCTCAAGTTGCTAGCAGGGGCGATAGCAAACTAGAGCTTCATCGGAGAATACTTCATTTTGTAGGGGGTTGGGCTATACAGCCTAGTACCTCTAGATCCCCAGCGACTTAGATACTTTATTACGGCAATATTAAGAATAATAACAGTTGATTGGAGCCCCCCTTTCCGCACATACATACTGAAGTAGGAAGGTAGATGGGTACGTAAGTACGAAGGTCCCCAAATCGAAGAAGGTGCGTCGGAGCTTGGAGAGCTTCCGTGGCAGTCTGTGGCATTCCGTGGCAGTCTGACCGTGTCAGCCTGACCTTCCCGCTTGCTTCTACCTTTCACTCATCCATGCATCCATCCACCCACCCACCCACCCATCCATCCATGCATCCATGCATCCATGCATCCATCCATCTATCCATGCATCCATCCATGTTCATGTTCGCATCAAATGCGATGGCCAAGGTCATCGCCGTCGACAGTGTCCACATTGCACACGTAATGCCATTGTCCAGGACATCGAATGGTACATGTATGTACCTTCTCCATCGACACGGCACATGGCACCCCTGAGCTTGTCAACCGTTTCTTTCGCTCTCCGCTGCATCAGGGCCAGGGTCTGGACAAGGCAGACGGCACGCATCCGACCACGTCCAGCATGCTGCAGCCCGCAGCAGATTAGACGGCCAGTGCTTCGGCCAGTGCTCCGGCTTCATGTGTGATGTCTGGAAACTGGGGCCCGAGAGTCAGGGGTGTGCTCGATTTTCCAACAACCCTGGCTCGGGCTGATGAAGAAGGTTGGGCCAGGGTCGTCGCAAGGGTCGCAAGGGCCGCGACTCGCAAGGCCAAGCTCAAGCTCAAGCCACGCTTGTGCCCGAGACTCAAGAGCAAGAGCACGCCTTGAGCCTCGTCTTTGCGTTTGCTCACAATCAAGCAGTTTTGCCCTCTGAATTCTACGATGGAATGAGACACATAGCACTGGATCGCCATATACACATAATGTCCAACTTCTCGCCCTACGTTGTCCGAGGAGGCTGCCGCATCGTCCTCGTTCGTCGTTCGTCGTTCGTCGTTCATCCGTCCCTGAAAGCGTCTCGCCCGCTTCGCAACTACTTCCTACCTGCGTCGGATGGTCTGGAATTTGGGCACTTTCGCCAACGCCTCCCTGCTGTTATTTTGGGCATCGATTAGTGCTGGCAAAACAACAATGTTTCTCTCGACCCCGGCCTGCAATTGGGACGTGTGGACCTCGCAGTCGTCGAACTGGCAACCCCTGCATGTCGTAGGCAAATCGGGGCCAGCTAACGCTGACTGTCTGTTTGTGCTATGCAGCATGACAAACAAGCTCCAAAAGTTGCTCGAAAATCTGCCTTAAGCATCCCAAGTGGCGGGAGCGCCAAAACCATCAAGCACCACTACCCACACTGAGAATCGACAAGGCAGGTCCATCACTCTGGAAAAATTCAAATCCATCCCAGTGAAGCCCAAGTATAGGGCGGAAGTGGAAGATAACTGCATGGTTTCGATATTGCACAGTCTATTATCCACGCATGTACTTACCACAGCGTTTCGGCATGTTCAAGACCGCAAAGTTTTCGGTTCGTCCAGGGCGGCAAATTCCATGGGGTTCCCCAAGACCATCTTGCGCGCCGAATATGCTGAGCAAAGCTGTATGCATGTATGCCAACGAACATGGCCGTCCAAGACAACATACAACCACACGGCCCGTCACCAATCAAAGAGATCACGAAATGAAAAGAAATGTTGCTCTGCTATTGTCCGGGAATGCAAATAGCGACCCGTGGTCGGTCGAACCAGTATCTCCCGTTGGTTGGCCTAAAAATCAAAATATAGAGAAATCCATAATTAGGAGAGTTCAATCTCCCTTGCTGGACAAACACGAGCCGAGAAAATATCCGACTTCTTACCCTATCCAATAGGATGTCGCCCCCTCGTCCAAACCCCCCTCCCTCGCTACCTCCCCCGTCCTGCGCTGTGCCTTGAAATAACCGCCTACCACATACATGGACGTGTGGTAGACTGAGAGACGTGGGAAACGCATGGCTTGCAAGGCCACCTATGCCTCTGGAGGTATGCTCCGGGGTGTTGGAATCAGAATGATAGCGTACACCCTTGGGTTGATTCGATATCCACGACAAGCACATTTCGAGCCACTGGCGGGACACAGGCCTCATGATGGCCTGAGCAGGAGGGACGACGGTAGACAAGAAAAATTACAGAATTCAAATGGCTGCATTGTCCCGGCATTCTCACGCCCCAACATGTCTGGTTCCTTGTCCAACGCCCCCAAGGCAGGCCCGTTGCACTACCACATGAGAAGAAATTGTCCTGGGTATAGCCGGTAATGGGTATAAACATGCTTGCCTTCTCCCGATCCCGTCTCGTATCGTCTTTGAATAAATCACGCCAGCCATGCATATAACCGCGAATGGAAGAAGCTGAAAACAAAAGAAAAAGAAAAGAAAAATGCATAAAAAACTAGACCTAGACCACAGCCGTCCTTTGCTCGAGGAAATTGCAGTCTATCATACCCTTGGCAAGCCTATGCCATGGAACACGCCTCGGAATAGAGCTTGCGATTTTCCATGGGGCAACCAACGCACGACCTCCAGGGCCTTATTTGAAAAAAGAAAGAACAAGAAAGAAAAGAAAGAAAGAAAGAAAGAAACATGGGCTAGATGCTCTCCCGTTCCAAGTTGCCGACTCTCCGTTGATGAAGAGGGTGGATCTCGTCTTCGTATGCTCCCCCCTCACTGTCGCTTAAAGGAAACCCATCGTCCCGTCTACCACCGTGCTCGGGCGTGTGTTCTTCCGTGGATTTCAACACGATTCCATGGCCGCCGTGGGATCGGGCCGTCATGACATCCGACTCCGCTCGGGCGTTATTGATCATTGTCGGAAGTTGGCGGCGCCGGGCATTGATGAACCAGTTGGAAATTTGATCTGCACAAATGTTGGTTAGGCTGATTCTGAACTGTACATTGGAGAGAATTTTATTCTCCCAGGTGGAGGGGGCAAAAAAAAAAAAGAATGGAGAACATACTCATTTGCAGACCCGTCTGTCGCATTAATTCTTGCTTTTCGTCCTCTGTCGGGTAGGGGTGCTGTAAATGCGCAACGAACCACGATCTAAGCAAATCCGTGGTCTCCTTGGGCAGATTGCCCCGACGCTTTCGCTGTTTTGAATCTCCGCCCGTACCGGTATCGATGTATTGTCCCATGTCTTGGTAATGGTATCCATAAGCACTCGACGTGAGCGTGTTGTGGTCATGGGGTATGATTGAGCTTGAAGAAAAAGACGAATAGTGTGAAGGGTGGTGGCGGTCAGACTTGAGGGTCGGTGGTGGGCTCGAGCAGTCATGACGTGGTCCACAACGACTGCCAAAATCGACAGGATGAATCAGCGCAGAACTTCCTGCACCGTATTCTGGATTTCCTGTCCAATAATCCCTGGCTGGTAACGGTGGCCGTTCTCGGTAAGGGAGGGCGACTGCGCTTCGAGGTGCCTCGGGACTGTGATAAAATGCTGGGACGCCGGGGGTCACATTGGCCAAAGATGTTTCGAGATGAAGATCAGGAAATGTCTTCGTTTCCCAGGCGGGTTAGTAAAGTAGAAAGAGGAGCTGCTTCTCGTTTGATATTTTGAAACTGAAAATATAGCCAATTTCGATGCTTACCTGGCGGATAGAAGGAAGAGCCATGTTTTGAGACTCTGTCCGTGGACGAGATGGGCCAGGAGCTGCGTGAGGTGTATTATAAGACATCTCATTTCTGAAGGTATGGTGGGGAGATGGCGCAGCCATTGTACGAGTGGACATCCTGGGGTGCTGACGAGATTCTTGTCCAGGACTGGCACGAAAGTTGATATGCGGTGAAGATCTACCCTCCATGCCCCGTCAAGAGGTAGAGAGTAGACAAAACGACGAAAGACGAAAGACGAAAGATATTAACGGGTGCCTGCTGGCACTTTTAATCTTGTTTGGGTTAACCTAGATGGCGGGGAGCATTGTATAATGCCGGCTGCAGGTAGAGAGGCCAGGCGATTGCCTGAGTTGAAAAAGTTGATCTCGGCTTCTCCAATGCCCTCTGTGTATAATACACAGGCTTCTAAATGGCTAGATATCTCCAAAAGATATATATGATTTTTTTTGGGGTGGGGGGGGGGGGGCGGGAGGGAAGAAGTTTTTGTTTCTTCCTTTTTTTGCCGAAGATGGTCGATTAAAACGTGACAGGCACAGGCGGGGTTCTGGAGTGAAGTACTGAGAAGATGCCACTCGGCAGACCAAGGTGGTGGGATGCCAGTATCTTTTGTATATAACAAGGCACCCAAAGTGCCGGGGCCATGGGACAAAGCAAACAGCCCTAAGAGCTGGCAATTCCGTGCACAGTAAACCTCGGATCAACTGACAGGGCCGCGGATGGAATGTCCAGAAGGGGGAATGGTCGAGAGCCATCGGCCCCAGAGCGACTAGCTGGCCCGTTTGGGGAAAATGTCACGTCTCCCGGCTGTTCTGCGAAGAACGGACCAGACGGCAAACGACGAGCGATTGCTGCCGGTCCTACCAGGGCTGCCAGGGATTGCCAGGGATTGCCAGGGATTGCCAGGGATTGCCAGGGATTGCCAGGGGTGCCGGGATGCCATGGATGCCAGCAGGCCCAAGGCTGCCAGATGAGCCACCAGTGTCCCAGACTAGTTCGAAGAGCATTCATTGCCCATGAACCCCCACGGCGGATGGCGGCCGACGGGACTGAGCAAGGAACCGGTGGATCTGCCACCATGGGGAAACCGGGCCATGAGTCCGTGACCTCTTCCCTGGCGCCAGACGAGGCTTGGGAAGTTGGGACTAGGCAACTAGCGCCGCTGTCAAAGAGGATTGAGCCTCGAGGAAGCGAATCAGCCGGCCTCTGACGAGTTGCTGGTGTTGACATTGACCCTCTGGACGGGCGCCCATGACTGGATTAAGTTTGCTAGTTCCGGCAACAAACAAAGAGCCGGACTGGCCAATGCATTTCTCACTCAGCAAGTCTTGCTTTTTCTCCGTCCTGTCCTTGTTGTTGCCCTTGCTCTGGGCCATACTTGTCAGAGCAGTCCCTTTCCATCCCGGCCGAAAACAGGAGGCGTGTGTAGGAGAAGGAAGGACGACGAGTGGCCGGCTATTGCTTCTGGGAGCCATCAATGTCCAAAAGCAAGGAACATACTTACTTATGTATGTACACATGCAAGTACGTATATGGGTACCTACTCCAGGTGCATAAATGAGAAAGTAAACGTACTAATACATGTACGTATGTCGGGAGGCGGTAGTAAAGCATGTACATACATATGTACATACTACCTACTTAGGTAGGTAGGTAGGTATCTAGGTACTCAATGTACGTCGAGGCAGATTCCCAAGCAACTTACGTACGGGGAAACGAGTGGGAGGGTGGGCGCCTTGCAGCATGTCAAGAATGTCAAGAGCCAAGCAATGTTTGGCGAGCGTCCTGTCCCGCTCATACCCATACCGATATCGATACCGATACCGATACCCATACCCATGCCCTGTGCCCCTTCGTTCGGCTCGGAAGTTCCAGCTTTTCGATCCAGGAAGCCAGATAGAAACAAAGAAGCGTGAGGAAGCCACAGCGGACAGGGCATTTCGGGCTAAATCAAAACTGGCCGGCAGTCCCCCCCTGGTCGGGGTGGGAATAGAGGCGCGGAAGGGGAGGAAGAGGGGTGCGCCCCGCTGGGGCGTCAGACGTCAGCGTGCGTCCAAAGGGGAATTTCCCACACGGCAGCTCCTGGAGACTGGTGGTGGTGGCACTTTGGCTTGCGCCTCCATCCCCGACTCGGCCACGATGGATGATTTTTGCATGTGTGTACACATCAGAGCGCCGGCAGCTCTCGGTTCCGCGCACGACATCGACTCGAGAAACTTCAACGCCATATCGAGCTAGCGTCCAACTGGGCTGACGCACTGATTGATTCCGGGGTCCTGGCATCCTGGCATCCTGACATCCTGGCATCTCCAGCAGCTTTAGCAACAAGAGACGTCGGAACCAGCCGTGGGCTGTGCTGTGCCCGAGAGAAAATAGGTAAGTACATAGGCTCGACGGTTCGCCAAGAACGAGCAAAATGCCAGACCTGCATCCAGACGCCCTGCGACAAAAGAGGCGAGGCCCAGCCCAGAGGGCTGGAGCCTGGTTCGGGGCGTGCGTTCAATGGTGAAAGTCGAACCGAACCGACCGGCTTGAGACTGACTTGGCGGCCCCAGTCATGGCGTCGTCTTTTGTCCATCGTTGATGCCTGCCAGCCAGTGCCCGGCCGATTTGGAATAGCGGCCTGGTGGCAGATATGTACACAGATATGTACACAGTGCGGCTGCTCGCGGCGTCCTGCCCAGCGCACATTACGCCAGACAGATGGATGTCTATGTGCGTGCACAAGGTACCTACTTCCGTACTTCAAGTAAGTAGGTAGGTAGGTAAGTAGCAGTATGTACATGCACAATCCCGAAAGGAAACGCTCCGCCGAGCTAAGCAGTCGTTGACCTGGCTGGCGAAGGGCCTCTTGATGGACGCTGTGCTCACTGCCCAGTCTGCTGATTCCTGAATCTGAATGCCGAATGCTGATGGCTAGGTACCTAGGTAGGTAGGTAGCCAAGCCGACATGAAGCGTTGGTGGGCCAAGGTCCATGCCAACATTGATGCCACATGCACCCACTCAACTCAACCGACCGTGCTTGTGCTGTCATGGATTCATCGAAAACCCCACCTAAGTCGTCGATGCGCCTCCATGTACAATGTACATGCAGTACACAGCCGTAAGTACTTAGGTGTAGGTGGCAAGCTCGGTAGTAGGTAGGTACCTGAGTAAGGAGTAAGTACTAGGTATCTCTTGGTGTATGGACACATGTACATACAGATGTGCGGTGCGCCGGGCGAAATGGTGGGCTCCGGAATGATTTTTGACAAGCACGCCAGAGCCTTGGGTATGATTGCGACACAGTCCGAAGTGAGCACCAGACAACGGACCGCCGTCATCTGCAAGTCCAACCGTTGCTACGACGCTATTTCTGCATGACCCCTATTGCCGCGGGCTCAGCCCATAGGGGCTTACACATGCTTAGATTGTCACGTCGTTCAACCAATTTCTTCTTGTCGCTTGCGTATGGGAAGGCCATCATGGTCACAGCTGCTTCCCGACCTCCACCTCCCGTTGTGACGCTGTGTCGCTGCGCCGCGGCGAGCAATTGCCCGCGCCCAGCTCTAGCTAGACTTTGTCTTGTTTTGGGCCGCCGCAGGCATCGTTGCCCGTCGAGACATGTTGCGGAAAGGACGACGGCTGGTGCGGTGAGTGACGATGTTGATATACCGTGAGAAGAACAGCTTGCTGTTGTCGTTGTCGTCGTCGTCGTCGCCGTCGCCGTCGTTGTACTTACCTTACCTACCTAGGTACTGGCATGCAGTACGTGTGTACACATGTACATACAATATACAATGAGCCCTCCCGGAATCCTTGGCCCCCTGAAATCATGTGCTTGTGCCTGTCCTCCCGCCTTCTGCAGTCGGCAGAGTGAAAAACATGGCCCCGGAGCGGCAACTCAGCTCGAGTCGAGACTGGCCACAATGGCGTGAAGACCCCGTGCCGTCGGCTGTGACCTTTGCGTCAGGGAGGGGGTGGCTGGTTGCACATGCGACACAAGACATGCAAATACGCCGTGGTGTTCCGTGTAATCAAGCATCCAGGCTGCTGGAGTGATGCTAGGGCAAATGAGGAAGAAGGGCAGGCGTTGGCTTGGATGAGGCGTCTTTTATCCCACGCCCTCCAAGCGTTTCCCGCGCGGCGCCAGTGCCAAGCCATGCGCGTGTCACGATGCTGGCAGCAACAGCGCGAGCGACTTTCTCCAATTCCTTAACGTTTCCCGAACCAGTGAGCCAGTGTCTCGGCACCTACGGCCGCCTTTTGCCCAAAGAGACGCGTCTCTTCGAATGGAGAAACTGTCAAGCCGGGACACTTGACACTTGACACTTGACACTTGACACTGACACTGACACTGACACTGACACCTTCGGGCCCTAGTGACGGCGAAGCGCGCACATGCGTGTGCCCGTTGCCCAACCATACAAAATAACGGACCCCTCGCCAGTCCCCGCTGATTGTCACCATCATGGAGGACGGGCATAACGTACATGTGTTTGTGATATCAGACGAGCACATCTCGTAAAATAGATTTCAGAACTGGCGGAGAAGACCAAATTGTCAGAAAAAAAGTGGTAGGCCGCGTGGTCTTGCTCAACCCCATCCTGGTCGAACCCGTCTGCGTGTTTTTTTTTTCTTCTCTTTTCTTTTCTTCCCATTCTCTAGGGAACACAAAGTGACGTTCAAGCACAATAGCGATCGTCGAATGCTGCCGAAGTGACTTGAAGCCCTGGTCAAATTGCTTTTCCGACAAATCCCTCGAATGAGTTGCAAGAGAAAAAAATCAGCTGAAAATTTCGGCACAAGGGCTATTGGTCAAAAGAGACGGGAGCACCCTGTCTTGCCTTTCGAATCCTGATCCTTGTTGTGGTACTGAGAGTGATGTTGTAATTTACGTGGTCGATGCACAAGCCGGCGGCAAGACTAAATGTTTACAGGAATATGCACTGCAAATTTTTAGTGCATCAAGGCCTGAACGAACCGATAATCAAGGCTAGGGCAGCTGTCAATCTTGGTCGCGTGGGCGGGTCGATCCAAGATCCCGCCAGCAGGCTCGGAGGGATATATCGGCGGGACTTTGGAGATGCGACTGGCTCAGATGGGGGGGACCACCAGGATGAGGCTTCCATCGCCTGGCGAGATTGGGACTGACGGTGTATGGTTGACTGTCACAAGTGAGGGAGACTTGTCAATGTCAACACGGGACACTTGATGTACAGTATGTAATAATGTATGCTTACGACCCTGTGGTCGCTGCCGTTCATGCCACCGCGCTGCGATGCTGCCAGCCATCGTGGACATCCGTCACAACGGATAAGTGGAGAGTTGAAATCAATGAGGGCATGCGCGAAACGCGAAAATCGCGGCCCCGACGCAAGGGAGGAGGAAGGCGACAGAGAGGAAACGCACATGAGCATCAGTAGGCTTCTGCATAAGTTGTGATGAGAATTAAAAATGACTGCATCCAGCAGGGGTGGGCGACATTGCAAAAATGCGAGATACCAAGATCGAAACCCGACAACCGTAATTCAAGAAGAGGCAGGGCGGGTCTGCAGGTCTGCAGGTGTCAAGCTCTCTCGACTCGGGGCAGGCGCGAACGAAGTGGGCGGACTATTGAAACAAGGCACTGGCGCTGGGAAGTTGCGATGGTTCACTTGTCAGGCACGGAAGGTGCGGGCGGCCTGTAGCTTCCAAGTTTACGAACCTCGAAACTTATCTGCTGCTGGAAATTGCACCGACCAGACGGTACCATTCATTCAGACCAGCCTGCTCCCTCCCAATCATTCCACGGGCAGATGATGGCTTGCAGATTGATGTCTTCCACCTCTCACCCCGCATTCAATCACCGCTAATCCGGCTATCAGCATCTTGGCCGAGTTTCGAATGATCAGACATACAGCCTTGTCGCACGTTTACGAACTCGAGACTGACAAAAGTCGCCAACGTGTCGGGGGGTATGCCGCGCGGCTTTCAGATATCGATAGTTCCATGGCCGGTGGTGAATCGTCGTCAGAAACGGGCCCCAGTTTTCAACGCCCGCGTCTTGGGATTCACGAGAGGGGGCTGTGGGGTTCAGGACTTCAGGTAGGCCGATGTCTCTCGGTGTGGCAGAGCAGGCCTAGCTTGGACGCTGCCAAGCTGTCAGTGTCGCTGCCAAATCCGGTGGCGCCTATCCACCTGGACGGATGACCACGCGGAAGCCACTAGAGCGCGTGTTGTTGAAGAAAAAGCACATACATACGTATGTGCGTGGACACGGTTGCAGACAAACGACGATACGGACTTTCCCGCCTGCATAATTCGATCAGTAATATCTGTGTGCCAGATCTGGTGGAACAACAAATCTAGGAGGGGGCAGTTTGCTGTGGTCAAGTGGCGAGCCAGTGTGGCAGAAGCATGTGCTGTCAGGCAGGTTTTGGCTTGCCCAACACACCGAAAACTCCGGCTTCTGAGCAAAGTTTCTTTTTCGCAGAAGGCTGCCCAGTGCCGACCCTGGCGGACTGACAGGGGCGCCTTATATTGACTGCATGCAGGACAAATGGGCCCGACAAGTGGTGCGGCTGCAACTGTCACCATTATGCGCATTTTACAATTCCAACGTCTACACACCTACCTACTTGTACCTGCCTGGTAGGTAGTCGACAGTGCAATTTGGTCGATGATTTCCTGTCCCCTCCCCCAGCTATCACCTTTTCTGGCCGAGCATCAACGTTTTATCTCCATAGACGACATACGAAAGGAGTGGGACATGATAGACGTCGTACATGACTTGACTGGCGGAAAGCATGCGGTTCGTTTATATTTCGGGATAAGCTGTTGTGAGTATGTTCCTCTAGCAGCTCTAGGAATTTCAAGTAACAGTCGTATTAACAGCTTGACAGCAATGGCCTTGCTGGCAACTCGCTTGTATCACGTTCTAGAATTTCCGTGATGGTTTATGCCTCTGACAGTCCTCAGAGATTTGGAGCAGTGTCTTGGCTGCCACAGTTGGTCAATTATTCGATATTGCAATCTATATTCTCGATCAAATAGCGTGCTTCCATAGCCTGGGAATCAATCAAACCCTGAGTCTGCATAGCAAGATTATGGACACGATTCAACAGCATGGCCGGCACGTGGCTAGGATTAGCCCATGATACGAAACGGTCAGAAACCCGTACCAACAAAGACGCCGTGTCGCGGCCGTCAGGACTAGGACCTTCTCGATTTTAATCCTCAATCCGATCCAGCGACGGCCAATGTGGAAAGAGGGTTAGGGTCGGATCAGATTGGGCGCCCGCAACGACACTGTCTCTGTTTCTCGTGTCAAGGGTTCAACTGTGACGGGTCAAAAGTGGCGATTAGCGTGCTTGCTTGCAGCCCCATGTCGACGCCCGTTGAGCCGTGTCTCACAGCTTGAGGCGTTGGCTGTCACCAGTATGACAATGGGCGTTTATTACGCGTAACAGTGACACTAGTCGCAGGTGACTCGGTGCCTCTCAACCACACATGGAATCCCCCATGTAGTTTGGCGTCAGTCATCTCACCGCCGGTTACTGGGCGCCTGAGCTGTGGCCAAATCTATCCCCTATTATGCACTGGTTTCAGCAAGTATATTCATCGTAATCGACACAAGACTCGTCAACGCGTTGAAGTCGGGTGTTTAGCGAGCCCGATGTACTGATCATGAGCCGATCAAACAAATACGTGGCCATCCGAAGTCGACATGGCGGTAAGCAGAGCATACACGGTACGCCGATGAATAGATGGCTGATCATCAGGGACAAGCAGGATCTACGAGACCTTGGGTGAGCCCGATGTTTTTACCTCTCGATATGTTTGTACATAAGTATCTAAATGTACATATGTATGTACATACACATGTTTGCACATATTTTAAGTAAATACGTGGCATTGTCTAGTCTTTTCCTTCCGCCCCGTGTCCCCACCAAAATCCCCCCCCCTTTCTTTTTTCTCTCCCCCTTTTCCTCTCAGCCCACCATCAAGCAGTGCGCGTCTTTTTCCGCCTCTTTTTCCTGGTGCGCTGCGGCTTTATTTGCGAGGCAGATTTGAATACTCGCTCATGGTTTTGACTGGCCACGATTGCAATACGGAGAACTTGCACTATGAGAGATGGCGAAAATTTCATGACGGCAGCGAGCCCCACCACCCATGTCTGGTTGACAGACATTGGAAGAGCTCGCAAGGTCGACTGAGGTTGGCAAGAACTTCTCTAGGACTCAGCAGCGGGGTTTCTGACCGTTCAGCGTTCTGGATTCTAGAGGGTCAAATTATTGGCGTTGGCTGCACCAGCAATGCGAGCCCTGGCCATCGTTAACTACCGGCCTGCCATTTCCCAAAGTTTTCGCTTCTCGTGAGACAAGTGTGTTACATATGTATATGACATATGAAAACCGACCCAAGGTGGCGTTCCGTCCTCGGCAATAAGCGCTCGAGATCTGCCCGTCGTGGTGTCTTTCCCGCGAAGTTTGTTTGAAAAAGAGGCCAGGCTTCATCAGCCCATCGCAAATCATTGCGGCTCGACCAAGTACATCTACTTAAAGCATGTACAGGGCCACCGTGCAGACGCCGGGGTCGTACCAAGGTCAGAAGGATGGCAATACTTATACACCGTCTCTATCCATACATTGACATATATTGACTTGAGATATTCATTAAGGCACATTTAGGCTCCGGGGCAAGCCAGCTGAAACATGTTGGTCTTCTCCAACATCTTTTTCTGCCATGGCAGAGCAAAGAAGAAGAAGAGAAGAAGAAGCAGAAGAAGAAGAAGAAGAAGAAGAAGAAGAAGAAGAAGAAATCAAAAACCCGTGAATGGTCTGGAAAAGAAAAGAAAAGAAATAAAAATCGCAGCAAGCCTGTGTATGTTTGACCAATCCTGCTCGAGAAAGGCGGCATTGTAGGTCTGACTCGTGGATCATCAAAGTAGCAGGGTGAGACAGTCTGGCTCCTTCGTATCGCTTAAACACACCAATGCATTTCCGTTGCTCCAAGGAAGAATGACATGTTTACTGAATGTGCTGAGCCCGGCTTGCGCACAAAACAGACGTCGAACCACGATATAGGTACAAGGTACAGCCCACAGAACCCCCTTCCCTCTTCCCCTGGCACAAGCTTCCCGATCGGAATTTACATTCCGAGCGCGAACGATCCTTGTGGGCTGACTAAAAAAAGAAAAAAACCAAGAGAAGAAAATTAAAAAAAAAAAAAATGATGAAAGGGAAAAAAAAACTCCTAAAAACCCCCCATGTGCAATCAAGAACTCATTGATTTCGGCTGGAATGCCGTCGTCGATCACTAATACACGGATCCCCTGCAAACAGGGACCTGTACCAATCACGCAACAATGATGGAGCCGAGCATCGTCTCTCCCCACTCTCGTCCTTCGATAGCGTCCGCCGTCATTCTCCATTCCACCTGCTACGAGGCGAGCAAAGCAGCAGGGGTGGGAAGGGGCCTAGTCTTTTGAGATGGGACTTGGAGGAAAATGACCTAGTTGAACCAAGAACCTTGGTGAAACTAGTTATACGAGACAAGGGGGGGTTCCCAAGCAGGACCGGATGCCAAACCCCAGAAAAAGAAAACACATACGTGCTACTACACCCTGTTTTCTGTCGATTCTCTCGCCCCCTCTCTGCCTTTTCGTCTCTGTCGGTTTTACCAAAATCGGAAAGGTCAGATGCCTCCTCTGTCTCTCGCGGTCTGGGGTCTGGCCGAGCAGGCAATAGATTTTTCAAAGCCCTCGTTTCGCAACAGCGGATGATGCAGGCATGACATGGTCGAGACAAATCAGGCCCTGGCGTTTATTTTGCCTTACTTGTCCCGTCTCTTGTTTCTTTTTTGAAACGTCGACGGTCATCTCCGCAGTTCACTCTCGCCTTCTTGCTCATCAAACACCGTATACACTTGCCGCATTGAATGTGTTACGAAGAACGATGACAGGGGCCGTGGAGGCGGAAAAGAAGAAGAAGGAAAGGCTCAATGTCACGAGAAGAATACTGGAAAAGAAGGTGTACGAGCTAGAGACTTGGCGGACTTGGCGTGATGGGTGAAAGAAGAGAAAAGAACCAAGAACAGGGAAAACAAAGTCAAATGTCTTCTTTTTTTCTTCTTGGTAAATCGGGCATTGTTCCGTGACACCATGCCCGCGGACACGAGCTCACGTGTATCAGGGGCACAGAAAGAACCTTGTACGATAATGCCCGTTTGTTTCGTTGTCTCTGTTTCTTTTTCTTTTTCTTTTTCTTTTTCTTTTTCTTTTTCTTCTTTTTTTTTTTCTTCTTTTTCTTCTTCTTTTTCTTCTTCTTTTTCTTCTTTTTTCTTTTGGTTTATTTCTGTTTTGCTTGTAGCACATTATTTTTTTCTTTGGTGTTTTTATCTCTCATCTTCCATCTCCATGTCCTTCACCTCTCATGTCTTCCATGTCCC